>MU119466.1:0-69083 GCA_014904845.1 Acephala macrosclerotiorum
AAATTAATATTATTTTTAATATTCAATTATATGATTTCTATTTTTTTAATGTTTTTATTTGTAGTAAAATTAATAAGTTTTATATATTTATAACGTATAATAAAAAAAATTTTTTATTTATTTAAATTATTAAAAACAATAATATTTTTATTATAAAAAAAAATTATTAATATTAAAACAAATATTATATAATATTTATATATAATTTGAAATCGCATATAATTAATATTATTTTATTTTTATTTTCGAAATAAAATTTTTATATTTCGAGTTTTATTTTTTAAATAATTTTAATTAATTATAAATTAATACGTATATTAAAATCCAAAGAAAAATTTTACGTACGTTTAAATTATTTTATTAGTAAATTCGATATTCTTAGTATAATATTAATAAATTTATTACGATAATAAATTTTTCAATTTTTTAATATATAATAAAACGATTATAAACTTTAAAAAATTGATTATTTTTAATAAAAAAATTAAGAAAAATAAAAAAAAAAAAAAAAAAAAAAAAAAAATTAAAAAAAAAAAAAAAAAAAAAAAAAAAAAAAAAAACGTTAAAAAATTAAATTATTAAAATTTTTTATTTTAATAATAATAATAAATATAAAAAAACAATTTACGATTTTTTCGACGAGAAATTGAAATTATTTTAAATTTATTGTAATAATATAAATATTATATTAAATATATACGAAAAAGCGTTTTTAATTATATTGAAAAAATAAATATAAAAATTTTATTTAAATAATATTTTTTATTATAATTTTTCGTTTGAGAAAATTATTAAATATATAAAAATCAAATTCGAAATATTATATATTTTAATAATATATTAAAAAAAATAAAAAAAATTAATTCTATAAAATATTGATAAAAAAAATTTTATTAAAAAATTGATCGAGAATTTCGAATTATTGTTTAATAAATTACAATAAATTCGAAAAAAATCGAAAAAAAATTATAAAAATAATAATATAAAAAATTATATTTTACAAATTTGTAATAATATTAAAAAATATTATATATATTTTATAGATTTTAAAAACACGTTAAAAAATATTTAATATTAATTGCAATATATTATTTAATTAATTGAAAAAAAAAATATAAAATAATTAAATTTTAATATTTATTTTATTGATTGTAAATACAATAAATATAAAATAAATAAAAATCGTAATAATAAACGCGATTAAAATAAATATAATTACGATTACAAAAATTAAAAATATAATAAATACGATTAAAATAATTATTCGAGAGAAGAAAAATACTATATTTGTAAAAAAAAAAAAATATTAATAAAAAAAATATTTTCTAAAAAAAAAAAAAAACAAATATACGAGAAATTTAAAAATAAAATTTATTTTCAATATAAAAAATACGTATTTATAACAAATTATTAGATTTTTTTAATTTATAAAAAAAAAAATAAAAAAACTCGATAATAAAAATAAAATAAATATTTTTAATATTTTTATTTTAAATATAAAAAAATTCGATTTTAAAAAACAAAAAAAAAAACGATTAAAAATTTGTAAAAATTAATTTTTTTATCGCAAAATATATTAATATTGAAAAATTAATTACAAAATTAAATAATTAAAAAATATAATATTTTTTGATTAAAAATAATATATTTTATTTAATTAAAAAAAATTTAAATCAATTTTTTTTTTTTAATTTACAAATAAATATATTATAAAAAAATTTCAAAATATATTATTAAATATAAACGTAATTATTATATCAATTACAAAATACAATTAATTTATAATTTTATAAAAAATCGATTTACGAATTAAATTCAATATTTCGAATTGTAAAAAAAAAATTCAATTTAAAATAAATAATATAAAAATCGAAAATACGATTAAAATTTATATTTTTATTAAAAACGTTATTTTTTACGTTGTATTTTGTAATATATTATTTTTATTATTACTAGAAAATATAAATAAATTCAAAATTTAATTTAATAACGTAAAAAATTATATAAAAAAACGTAATAATAATATAATCGTATTAATCGTACGTAAATAAAAGTATTTATAAATTTTATTAATAAAATTAAAAAAAAGTTTTATTTGATATTATTTAACAAATACAAATTTACGACGCGTATATAAAAAATTTGAATATTTATTAATACGACGACTTATAAATATTTTTAATAGAATTAAATAAAAAAATTTTTATATATTAATAATTAAAACAAATAAATAAATTTTATTATTATTATCAAATAAATATAAAATTATTAAAACGATTTAAATTCTTTTTAATAAACGATTACAAATTTAATTATTCGATAATTGTTAATATTATATATTTAAACGATAATACGATTTTACAATTTGTAAACTTTATTATAAAATTTTAAAATGTACGATTTATTACGAAAATATTTATACGAATAATATAAAACGTAATTAAAAAATATTAAATTAATATGTATTTAAAATTATGAAAAGTTTTAATTTATAATATTAAAAAAGATTTTATATTTATAAAATTCAAATAATAAATAAAAATCGTAATAATAAAAATAAAAATTTTTTTAATTAAAACATATAATTTAATTAAAAAAATAAAACGATATTATATTTTATTACAATGAATTTATACGATTATATTGAAAAAAATAATAAAATATATTACAAAAAAACAAATACTATAAACAATAATAAAATTTTATAACGATTTAATAAAATCGAACGAATTTATATTTATTTTATTAGTATTTAAAATATATTTTAAAAATTTTAATATAAATATTTTTATATCGATAATAATAATAAAAATAAACGTTATTTATAAAATAATAAACGAATTTTATTATATATAAATTAAATAATAAATTAATAATATTTTAATAATAAAAAACAATTTTTAATATTTTAATTATTTTAAATTTATTTATTAATTTCAATATTCGAATTTTTAAAAAATACAAAAAATAAAAAAAATTATATAAATTATTAATAATTACAAATAAAAAATATATTATATAATTATTTTATAAATTGATAAATTTTAAATTAATTATAATAAAATTTTATTTTTGAAAATTGTAAATTGAAAAATCGATAAAAAAACAATTTACGAGAATTATATAAAAAAATAAAAAATTGAAAACGATAAAAATTATTTAATTTTAATCGAAATTCAATTTAAATATTATAATCAATTGAAAAATATAAAAAATAAATTTAAATTTATAATTTTACGAATATTAATAATAATAATAACGATTTTACGAATAATAAAAATTTTAATTAATATTATATATAAAAAAAAATTACGATCAATATAATTTATATAACGAATAAAAAATAAATAAATATAAAACTCGTAATTAAATTACGAAAAAAAAATTATTATAATATTTAAAAAAAAATTTGAAATTTTATAATAAAAAAAATAAAATAAATTATTTATTAAAAACGTTTTTAGATTTATATAATACGATTTAATAATATATAAAAATATTTCGATTTTTAAATTTAAATTAATATACGAAATTAAAAATAAAATAATAAACGAATTATATGAAAAAATAAAAATCGTAATTTAAATTTTTAATAATAAATTAAAAAAATTTATTTTTATAAAAATTTTTATAATTTAATAAATAAATTAAAAAACAATTTTAATTTTAATTTTAATTTTATAATACAATTATAAAACGTTATATAAATATATATATAATTACAAATTTTAATTTAATGAATAATTTTTATTAATTTATTAAAAAAAATAATATATTTTTATTTTAAAAAAATAATTATAATTATAAAAAAATTATTATATAAATTTATAGAAATAAATATTTATTAATTTATTATATATTATAAATATTATATTTTTAAATTGAAAATAAAAATTTTAATATATAATTTTTATTTTTTAATTAAAAAAATTAAAAAAATATTTGAAATTATTAATATTATAATTTGTAAATTTGAAAAAAATAAAAATAAAAAAAATTAAATTGTAAATAAAAAATATTTAATATTTAATATTTATAAATTAATTAATATTTAATGATAAAATTATATAATTATTAAAAAAAACAAAATATAATTTAAATAAAAAAATAAAAATAAAAAAATTGAATTTATTGATTTAAAAATTAAAAATTATTTTAATTAATATTAAAAATAATAAATTCACGAAACGTATATTGTATTTATTTATTAATTAAAAATTGTTTTTAATTTATTAATCACAATATAATATTAAATTTTAATCGAAAAAAATATAACGATTTTAAATAAGAAATTTAAATAATAATAAAACAATTTATCGCGTAATATTTATTATATTTTAATCGATTTAAAAACAATTAAAATATTCGTATTTATAAACGATTTATATATTAATAATATTGATTTAAATTCGTAAATTGAATATGTAATTATAATAATTAATAAAATTCGAACGAAAAACGATTTTAAAATAAAAAATAATTTAATATATTAAAATTCTATAAAATATAAAAAAATTACTAAAAGCGTTTTAACGTTTAAAATCTATAAAATAATTAATAAAACGAATATAATAATTATAATAATTTCTATTATTAATATAATCGCAAAATAATTCGATTTATTTAATATTTTTATTATTGTTTATACGAATTTGTACTTTTTATACAATTATTTAATAAAATTAAAAACAATAATTAAAAAACGTTTTATAATCGATATTATAATTTTAAAAAAATCGTACGAACGTAGAAAATTGTAAAAAATATAATAAATATATAAAAACGATAATTCGATAAACGTTATAATAAAATTCAATTTAAATAAAATTTTATAAATATTTGTTAATACGAATAATTTTACGATTAAAATAAAAAAATAAATAAAAAAATTTAAAATTTAAAATAAAAATAAAATTTTATTTTTTTAAATTAAATAAATTTATTTATTTCGAATTAAATTTTCAAAAATACAAAAATATAATTAATTGTTATTAATTAATTATATAAATTGTAAATTAAAATATTCGATTATTGATTTTATAATTTTATAATTTAATTTATTTATTTTATTATTGATTTTTCGATTTTATTAATAATAACGTTAAATACAATTTTAAAAAATTTTTACGTTTTAATAAATTTCGATTTTATTAATTAGTTTTTAAAGCGATTGAAATATTATATTACAAAAATTCGATTGTATTTAAAATACGTCGAATTATTAATACTTTTGATAATTATACGATACTATTAATATTACGAACAAAAATTTGTTAATTGTACAAAATACAATTTTTTAAAATATAATATAAATAAAAAAAAAATTATAATACGAATACGAAATAATTAAATTATTAATTTAATTATTTTTTTAATTTCGATTATCGATTTATATATTAATCAATATTTTTCTAGTTTTTTTACGAATATACGTATAATTAAAAATTAAAACGATACAATTTACAATATATTTTTTATTACGATTAAAATACTATCGAATCAAATTTTATATTAATTTTACAAAAGAAAAAAATTAATTAAAACAAAAATTAAAATATATATATAAAAAGAAAAATAAATACAATACGAAATACTAAAATTAAAAAAAAAAATTTATTTTAAAACGAGTTTTTCTTTCTTTAAAAATTGTTTAATTAATATTATACGAAAAAATTGTAATTTTACGAAAAGTTTATAATATAATTAATATAATTACGAGATTTTTTATAGTCGTTTTGTAAGTATTAAATTTCTAGACTATAAAATTGTTTATTAAGTTTTCGATTAAATAAAAGATTATATTAAAAAATAAACTGGATCTCTACTACAAAAGTAGAGATTGCCAGTATCGAGACATATACACGTATTTATCACGTGCTTTAACTAAGAGAGAGCTAGCGTAGAACTTGAGAATATATTAATACTCTTAATTCTAAATTTAACTCTTTAAACGATCAATAAACTTTATATTCAATACGTAAAAACTACGATTATTAAACGTAATATATTGATATATTCGAGTATTTTAATATTATTAATAATAATATTAATATATTTTTATAATTTTAAAATTTAATAAATAATAAAAAATAAATTAAAACGAATATTATTTAAATTATAAAATATTAATTAATTTTTATTTATAATAATTTTTTTAAATAATTATTTAATATTTATTTAAAATAATTATTAATATTTAATTTTTATAAAAAAAATAAAAATTAATATATATAATTTTTTTAATAATAAATATTAATAAAAATAAAATATTTTTCGTATATTATATTATATTTCATTTTTAATAATTTAAATTTATTATAAATTTTTTAATATATAAATTTTTTATTTACATCGGTTTTATCGACGCGAATAAAAGCGTTCTCTCTTTATAATCTCTTTTACGTAGAACTAGAATTGCTCTACGGAGAGCGCTAAATACTAAAAGCGACACATCTTGGCGTTTCTTGGCGCAAACACGTGCCGCAAGTCCTCTACGTAGACTTTTTTCTCACTAGCGGGAAACCTTTAACTGTCGTTAAAGGCATTTACAGCTCCCCAGAGCTCTCAACTCTTTAGACAGACGCACCAATACACACAGACTTTCCAGACAAGACTTACTACGCTGAGACCGTGGTACACCTTGCGGTGAGGACTGTTATAGCCATTATACAGCTCGACGACAAGGATATGCTGAAAAGCGTGATTCCATTGGTCTTTTCGACTCCAAAAGCTTTCGCGATAGTGTCAAAAATGATCGAGCGAGACGGGAGAGAATGGTGGCAGTCTCGGTTCGTTGATACGTGCTCTCATCAATACTGTCTAATCTATGTGCTAATTGTATGTTCCCAGGTTAAATGATGAATTGGCCTTGCTTCAAAGCTTTGAAGACCGATGGATATTGGTTGAAAACGTCACATCTTTGAAGCCTGATATGGCTTGGGCTAGCGACCAGTATGAAGCTGCTCTGACTCTGGCGGCGACCAATCCTTGGAGAGATCGGGCTCATCTTGTGAAGCTCGCGATGATGTGGGCCGAGGGCGGTAGATTGGCTTCACTATGAGCTTCCGAACACTATGAGAAATTTCTTGCTAACGAGAATAGATTGCTCCCAATACTCAGGAAGTGTTCGCATCACGCCGATTTTCTTTTATTCTTTCTCTCTGAAACTTCATCAAACGACAAGATATCAGACTTGGTGTTCACAAAAATAGTCATGGAAGCAGGAGACGATCGTTTGGAAGAAGACTACCTCCCATTCTTCCGTTCCCTCTTAAAATCCATGCGCAAGACGGCGATGTTATCTTCGGGTTAGTTCCAGAAAATGTATCGACAAGTACTCAACCACTACGTCTCACGTGCCAGAGCAAGGATAGAGACTACTCCTCGCAGCTGGGCAAGAGACGAACGTGGCTGTCGGAAGCCCAAATGCCAGGAATGCAAAATATTGGCCGAATTTCTTGCTTCGACGACCGAGACTTTCATCGATTTCAAATGCAAAAGTTCGAAAAGCAAGTATCTCTACGAACAGATCGAGCATGATATCAAGGACGGGTATTTATCCACCAAATGGAATAAGACAGGCTCACTCGGCATTCTGATCTGGAAGACTGCTAAAATGTCTCCATTTGAGTGTCCAAGGGCATCTTCGGGTTCCAATGAGATCGCAAGGGAAATTCGGGGGTTTAAACAGGAGCGTTTGAAGGTCTTGTTGGGAGATTTTTTCGACTCGATCAGGGCGGGGAGACCAGTCGATCTCATACCAAGGTGTACTCCGTCCTCATCCCAAGCTGGGAATCCTACAAGAGCATATTCTACACCTTCGGCGAGCAGGCCGAGTTCGTCTCAGCCGCTTCCGAGCAGTCACGGCCCCGGAAGCGCGTTCGCTAGGTTTGCTCTCAGTCTGGCAAGCAGTAGCGCTATCAACACTCAGCTGGGTACAGTGTTGAAGCGAGGGTATGAGGGGACGTCGAGTTCCCAGGATCAAGGACAGATGAAGCAGCAGCGCACTGATATGGGTGGTTAGCCCCCAAAGCAAGGTAGTAAAAAGTTATGATGTTGGTATATATACATCATTGCCTTGAATTATACCTAGCGTTTTGTGTTCTAATGCCTTGGGGAGTTGAGGTCATTGAATTTGGGGACTTGAGAGTCGTATGCGATTGTTGGAACATTAGTCACGTGCACCACTAGGCTGCATTGGGACTAGCCCAACTGCGCTAGAGTTGAGGTTATATCTTTCAACTCTTGCGCACTTTCTAGACTAACTATCAACAATCGAAACAACTTACAAAGCATAGGACAGAGACCCCTATACTTTGTGTCTGGCCTATTAATAGGTATCCCTGTGTAACCAACAGCGATATCAATTTTTTGTCTTGTGCTCATCGAGGAAGTTTACCGGCTTGTCCTCTTCCTCGCAACTCAATGTCCCTCCTCGGAAGAGGCTGTGGGAGAGAGCGTGTAGCAAAATCGATGTCGCCTGATCACTATCTGCAATATTGCGCAAGGAAGGAAGGCCCGTCACTCTTAACCGTGTCGAGCTCGAAGGGTGCCCGCATCCCACCTTCCTAAATAGCCCCCACTCCTTCCCAAAGAGGCGCCTTTCAGTCACTACACCACTGCCCGTTGTGCCTCCTTATATTCTTCTCTTCCTCGGACAAGAAAGCCCTTCAAAAGAAGAAGGTTACATATAAAGTGAAGAGTGGCCTAATCTGGATGGATGCTGGGTAATCCTTTGAATGTGCGTTGATAGTTGTATGTTAGTGTTGCTTGTGATGGTGTTGATAGCCCTGGGTGTCGAGTGAAGGCACGCAGGCACAGCTTGAGGCAGCATCGAGGCAGCATCGAGGATGGAACCCTCCACGACCTCACAACTATCATTTAGCTATCTCATCCCGTTTTCTATGCTCCTGAAACACTTCAAGTAGAGTTTCAGAGCATTTGCATCGTGTTAAATTCAAATCCCATCCTGAAGTGCTCGCTTCTCCCACATCACCAGCACCCCAACGTCCACAACATCATTGTTTGCAAGCTCATTTGGCACAAAACTACTAGTCTCGATTTATTCAAGCTCAACACATGTTCAGGTATAAATTGCATAACAAGTGCTTCTGAGTCTTGAACATGGTCAACGCTACGACCTCATCTGTGTTAGAACTAGGACATGGTTTATGTGCAATGATCGACACGGAGGGGCGCATCGGTAGTATTGTTCCGGAATTTGGAATTTTAGAACCAATACACCAGAATGTCAATATGATACTACCCGTATTTAGCCAGGCCACCGCCTTTCACTCTTGAACTCTTGAAGCAACCCTTCGATGACCCATACAATGCGTATCGAATTTCTGTACGCCATTCATCCTTGTCTCCCTTGGTTTAGATTTACTGGTCAGAGAATGTAGAAACATTCTCTGGTCGATATAGTTCTACCTAGTCAATCCAACAGAATGCCTCCGTGAGCACCAACTGCGGAAGCCGGAATTGATGCTGTGCACGGGATGGTAAGGCGGTGAGCCGAACGAGCAGATTGTTCTAGCAGACTTTTAATCGCATCACCTCGTCGCGTCATCTTCGTTCCGCATTCATCAGCACGCTTATACAATGTAAGACTTTCTTTTCTAAAGTTTATTCGCACGAAAAAACCTTGCAGCGAATTGAACCTATCTTTTCTTAAATGGCTTTCTGCTAACACTGTATAGGATCTGGTAATAGCAGGAGATGCCGAAATCTGGGTCGTCGAAGACTCCTCCAACTGCAAGCCCAGCCCCGACTCACCTCGAGAGAGAGTCCGAGATGTCGAGAGCGTCATGATTGCAACGGAGGAAGTCTCGCCTACTAGGTTTCGGAAACCGCTGAAACTGCAGCACGCCGCGTTTTGCTGGATGCCCCACTTCACCACAGTTGTAGCCAGTGGCATGCGGCTCTCTCGGTGAGTCTGGCCATCGCATGCTGAAATTGCCAATCATTTCGGTGAGCTCAGCTCGACATTATTGTGGCGCAATTTGTGACGTTTGGCGCAGCTGCGGGCGAGCTAGTGCGCCTAGCTCGTGGATTTCATTGTGCTTCGAGGTAAGGTACATAAGAGAAAGCGTCCCAGCTCGTGACAGTCCGACAGCGGCACTGTGAGATTTTGATATCGATCTCTATCGCTGTTGTAACCGCTTTCCATTCCGCTGCAAGAGAGCCAATAACATAATCATCTTTTCCCCATCAGCGGTACCTTTCACGATTCCCAGCCTGTCTCAGTGTTGATTTAATTTGATGAGAGGTTCGTCGTCGCTTTGAAATGGAGACTTCTGCACGGCGCGATGCACAAAGTCTCATAGAGAATATTAGCCGGGAGCATACCCTGGGGGGGCATATTGTTGGAACAAAGTTCGAGTTGCTCGTCAGCAATTGCCTGGAAATGTAAGGTTCGTCCGCTTCCAATTATCTGTCATCTTACAGCTTGGACTGACCTTGTGACATAGCTTGTCGAGTCAACTATACGAGAAATCGACACACTTTCTACTGGAGCTCATTCAAAATGCCGATGATAATACCTATGATTGTCCAAATCCCACAATGAGCTTCTCATACCGACCTGGTAGTCTCCGTATCGACTGCAACGAAGTCGGTTTCACCGCCAAAAATGTCGAAGCTATCTGTGCGATCAATCGAAGCACCAAATCCGGCAAGACCAGCTATGGGGAGTACATCGGCGAGAAAGGAATTGGCTTCAAGTCTGTTTTCAAAGCCGCAGACGTCGTGTGGATTTCATCCCGTGAATTCACATTCAAGTTTGATAAGACCAAGCCCCTAGGCATGGTTTCCCCTATCTGGGCGGAATTCCCCGAGGCGACGCAGCCAGGATGCACCTCTATAGTCCTGTAGCTGTCGAAAGATTACGAGGAAGATATACTTGTCCACGAGCTTCTAACTTTCGACGACAATTTGCTCATATTTCTTAGACGGATCAAAACGATCAACATTCGAGTGAACGGCCGAGACGACCATGTCTGGGAAAAAACAATTCGGAAAACCGACAGTCACCAGGGTGACGATTGGGTGACTGTCTTGCATGTGGGCGAGAGCACTTTCCAGTACCTCATCCGGACCCATACGATCAAACGCCTTCCCAAGGAGCACAAGCGTCCAAATTGGCCACAGACTAAACTTTTGCTTGCTTTCCCTACAACAAGCTTTCCGCAGCAGCCTCAGATGGCCCCGCAGAATATTTATGCGTTCCTCCCGATCAGAAATTATGGCTTGAAGGCAAGGAAGCCCTCCCATGTACCGGCTGCAGCCTGTCTGATGGTGAAATAGTTTCTTCTTCAAGGCGACTTTCTCTCACTGCTAGTCGCGAGGATGTCGAAAGCACTCTGCCATGGAATCGCACGCTACGTGACGCTGTGGCGGATGCATTTCTACTATCCATTGATCACTTCAACCGAGGTCAATTAAGATACGTCTGGCCTTGTTATCTTCCATCCAATTCAACAGCTTCTTCCTCTTTTCTTGAACCAGCTATCAAGTCCATCTTGACGGAGCTTCAAGAGAGCTCTGTTCTGGAGTCTTGTGCTGGCACAATGGTGAAGCCTCCATCATTGAGGTACGTGCCCTTGATCTATTTGCAGATGGAGAAGGCATCCCCTTCACCTTGAATTCACAGACTGCAACTACCTATCTGTCATTGAAGTATCCTGTATGGGCTTCTGAAGCTACCGCTACGATTGGCGTATCACCACTCTCTCCCAAGGAATTTCTACAGGATCTCAGCTTGGCCGTCACACAGGATCCGACAACATTTCGTGCTAGATCAGCCATCTGGCATTCACATCTTGCAGAAACCCTTGCTAAACTTGGATCTGATCTGGAACTTCTGTCTATGATAAAAGATATCTGCCTTATCCCCTTACAGGACGGAACCTGGACTTCTGCTAGAGGACACGTGATATTTTTTTCGAAGGGTGAATCATCCTTGAAGATCCCTAGTGGCATCGAGGTCTTCAGTATAGACTCAACTGCCGAGTGTGATCCCAATCGATGCAAGCTTTTTAACGCTCTCGGCGTCAAGCGCTGGGAGGCCCAGGAAATCTGTCGTCTAGTCCTGAAGATACATGCATCATCGGACTTCAAACCCAAATCTTTAACAAGAGATGAGCTCGTTTCTCATGCTATGTTCCTCTACACGGCCAAATGGCAGCCACCTAAAACCGCAGATCTATGGTTTGCAACTATACAAGACGAGCGTTGCCAGGGGAGGAAACTGTATATTCCTGGGAGTATTAAGGGGAACTCGCCGGAAGGGAGAATCTTCAGCCAGCTGAAAGAGAAGTTTGCCGTAATACACAACGAATATCTCGAAATGTTACCCTTGGATCCAGATTGGACGCCTTGGTTAGTCGATAATCTTGGTTTATCAATGGTCCCACGTTTGATCACTCCACACATTGATCCCGAACCACAGCCTGTGAAGACATCCGAGGCCCCTGAGATGGAGCATACGGATGTACTAGCCTCGGGGAATCTCACGATACAGGATTACCATACGCAATCCCCTCTTTTGGATGACCAAAAGAAGACGAGGCTACACGTGGTACAACCACCACAGAATATATTCGCACTATCTGAGGAATTTATCTTCATGTTTCGCAAGTGCAATACATCCGACGTCCTTCAACTTATACGAGATAATTGGCACCATTATTCTAAATGGATCGACGGAGCTCACATGAAATGGCAGAACGCTGGTTTTCTCGAATCGAGTGCCCACCTGAAAAACACTTTGAGTAACTTCCCAGTTCAAAGCGCCAAAGGCCCCATGCCATTACGGGAAACTGTCCTCCCGATGATTGATCCCGAACTTGATGAGGGGCGCGATTCTCCTGCATTAGATATCAAAGATCCTCATCATCCGGAATGGACCCTGCTGAGCTACTTTGGCGTAATCATGAAAGGAGACATCGAGTACTACCTTCGATGCCTGATTGCTGTTTCAGAGACTCCATTTCCCGAAATTGACAAGGTTGCTTATATCTATGAGCAAATTCAGATCGGATACAAAGGAAATGAAGATTTGATCAGGTATGTTTTGCAATGGTGAACTGGAAGCTCGTGAATACTAATGCTCTCAGGGCGGCATTTTATGAGAGAGATATTCTCTTCGTGCATTTGAAGTCACAGAGCACAACAGAACAGGTTGGATGGATGAACATGAACGAATGCATTTCAAGGAACATTCCCATCGAGTTTAACTATCCGAGTAGTTCATATCTCTTTCGGTGCCTGTTATCTCTGCAGGCGATCCTATAGCGCCAATAGTTGCAGCAGCGACGCTGATCACCAGTTCGAGTCGATTAAAAGACATATCACGTCTCTTTCGCGACATTAGCAATGTATTAAGAAATGTGAATACCAGCAATGCTGCCCAACTCCTTCGTCCTCTTCAAAAAGGATCGATTTTCCCAATCACAAATGGTAATGGAAACTCCGAAAAGCACCTCTACGACGAACTCCTCGGAATGCACAACACAAGCTGGTTCATTGCCGATCAGCCCCTGATTAGAGAAAGCTTTCTTGGCAAATTGCCCTTGCTAGCATTACCCATCGAAGATTTGGCTGCATTGGGGGATTTATTCCGCGTCCTTAGGCTTGATAGTCGTATCTTGTCGAGATTGACAACGAATCGAACGCACCCGAAGAGGCGAGTCACTACGCATTGGGCTTATACAGCCTCTCTTCGAGCAAAAAGCCCTTTCATCAAAGCGTAAGTTTTCCAAATTTATTGGTTCCTGCCGATGAGGCCTCTATCTATGAAAGTTTGTGGAAGTATAAAGCAGCATGACGCTACTTCCTCTTGCTCCACAGACCAGCACTGCTCCAGATAGATCAGCTAATTCTCAATGAAAAAGTTTGATACCTTACTCGCACCCTGACAGAGTAAATATGACTCGCCAGATCGATGAAGTACGAGTCAGTGTTGCAACACACATTTCACAGACTTTTCTGTTGAAGCTGGCTGGTAACGAGATTAACGGCGCTCCGGTTCGGGGTCAAGTATCCCTGTCTACTGCTGGAGGTTCTCTCCAATTGTTTATGATAGAAGACTGTGCAACCGCCGAATGTCCGCCCTACGATTTAGTGAGGATCATAGCCGATGCCTGCGAGATCAAAGCCCCGAACCACTACTCGCTTCTGTACACAGCCTTGAGCAATTCTAGTATGGAGAGTATAGCGACAGCCTTCACCCACCAAGGGATTAGTGTCAAAGGACTTGTTTTCGGTATGCATCGGATTTTTTATTGCATTCTCAAGAGCTGATCTCGACATAGACAAGTCGAAGAAAAGATACCTGGGGCAACGGAGGGATTTGATGCACATACCCTCTCCATTCTGGGTGGGGTTAAATGGCATGAAAACAAATCGCTATGGGATGGCTGAGGCGACAAAGATCGACTCGTTTCGGAGAGTAAGCAACATCCACAATAGGGGGGGAGATAGACGTTTGCCCATGTTAATGGTCATGGGAGAGGATGGATTGGTTTATGAAGACGATCAGCCTGGTCGTCTCATGTATCGGCCCGATTCGATGGATGGATGGGACCATGTGCAATATCTTGGAGAGCATCTGGTATGTGGGAGATTCAACTATTTAAATTGTAACTTGTGTTGTATGTTGAACTGATCATTTACAGATCTCGAAACTCTTACAGACGTACTTAGGACATGTATATGACCCGGAGAGAGATTGGACAAGTCTCTTCCGTAGTAGATCTGGATACAAACCATTCGAAAGCCTAGCAGCATCTGCCGCATTCACTTTGAGGGAGTTAGACGTCAGGAATAAAATGACTGAATTTCTCGCGACGTATGGACAATCAAAAACCCCCCATTGGAAAGACAACCTCCAAGCGAATCCGCCAGTCTATCATTTGGAACCAGCAGTCAGCACGGGCAGTAAGACATCATCGTTTGTTATTAATTCCTCACAGATCTACAGAGTGAGCAATTGTTTCTGCTTGTCAGTTATACATTTACTGATCCCAGACTTTTAGATGCGGCAATTTAGGACACAAGACACAAACCATCCTCACAATGACGTCGCTGTTTTAGTGAGAGTCAGCGACATTTATTCTGATAACTTGTCGTCAATCAGTCTATTCATTGATCCGTGGCGACTATTCGTCTCCAACGAGATTACCTTCGAGAAAGACTGGATCCTCAAGGGTACACTGCAAGAGTACGGTTCAGGTTCTGAAAGGTCAGGCTCTGAAAGCAAGAGACGCAAGCTTCACAGCCCTTCCATATCCTGGGCTGTACCGGTTACAGCTGGGAGGCATCCACAGCGTCCTGTCACCCGATTAAGCCGTCAGAAGAGAGAAAAATACACTTATAGAGCTTTAGATTCTGAGCATATTCGATTACTCTATCTCCTCCCCGGAGTTCAAGGTGATGAATTGCACGGTGTGATATTTCACATTCCTTACGAGTCGAGTGAGACTTATCGAGCGCTATCGTATGTATGGGGAAACGATCAACGAACGCAAGAATTGCTAACCCCGGATGGAATCCTCCGGATTACACCTTCTCTCTACAAAGCCTTGGGACGTCTACGATGCAAAAGCAACGCTATCCTCCTTTGGGTAGACGCAATATGCATTAATCAAGAAGACAATGAGGAGAAAAGGCAACAAATCCGTTTGCTACCAAAGATCTTTCAGATGGCATCATCCACCTGTGCATATTTAGAAGGCGGCGAGGGAAGTGATGCTGCCCTAGAGATGTTGATGCAGGTACGATACAAAAATTCTTATGAGGCCAAATCGACGCATGAAATAAGGACATCAGACAAAAAAGAGTCGGAACTTGGCATCGAATTGGAAAACGAAACGGATTCGGGACAAAGTACAGAGACAAATATGACGTCAGCTCAGACTATGGACTTGGTCGAAAAAGGTGGCCCAAGGATTTACCAACGATTCCGGCCTCGTGGAATGACAGATGTATACCTCCTCTGGACGACGCTATCTGGACCTCTGTTAGTGCATTCTTTAACCTCTCCTGGTTCCGGAGAGTATGGATCATTCAAGAAGTTGTCGCAGCGCCGGTCGTGAAGATTGTTTGCGGTAAATGGTTAGTCGATTGGGATGATCTTCATCTTGCCACAGAGATCATTGAGCGCGAAACCCAGTTATCCGACGATGACTCCTCGCAACTGAAAAGAAGCTGGGAGCCTTTCCTATCTCTAGCGGCACAACGAGAATGGGAAGCCAGGCAGTACCGGTGGACACTCATCATGCTGCTCGAGAACTTTCGGCATGCCGAGTCAACGCTCAGTCGAGATCACTTCTTTGCGTTGTTGGGATTGGCGTCTGACGGCAACGAGGCAACATTTGAACCCGATTATGGCAGCCCTTTGGAAGCCATCGTACTGAGATTTGCTCACACTTTTATCCGTCAAGGGAGAGGTATGCAACTGCTCTATCGTGCTGGTCTCAATCAGCAATCTCACCGATTTCCATCTTGGATTCCGGACTGGACAGAGAAAATGCCGATTGGTCTTCATAACTCCAGTGAAGGCGGCGTCACGTATTCAGCGTCCGGATCCCTGCAAGTCAAAATCAAGTGCGCTGATAACACTGACGAGCTTACCGTTGGAGGAATTGCTGTGGATATCATCGAAAACATTAGCAAGTCGTCGAATTTAGAGCACGAATGGGACAAATATTTCAGTGAAATTGACGTTATGGTCAATTCCCTGGCTCAGAGCCCACTCCGAGACTCACGCGAAGACTTGAAGTGGAAGGTGCCCATTGCTGATGTACTATATCCTAAGGTAGTACTCTCGGGCGATGTTAGTTTGCGCTCCTCCTACCGGTCATTTCGAGCGTATATCGACAAGGGGAACCACAAGGGGAAAGCCGTCAAAGAGAGCTGCTGCAAGGCGGGAGACAAATCTCATGCCACAACGCTAATGGGGCTTGATGCAAGCATGGGACCCGACTCACTCCACAGGGAAAGCATGAGATATATATCTACGCTTCAGAATACTGTTTCCGGGTGGAGATTCGTATCTACGAAGAAAGGATATGTTGGGGTTGTACCAAACATGGCCCAAATCAACGATACTGTGGTAATATTCAAGGGCGGGCGAGTGCCTTTCATTCTGCGAAGAAGTATAGAAAGGCCTGGGGCATTTCGTCTTGTTGGCGAATGCTATATTCACGGCCTAATGAACGGCGAAGGGTTATCATTGCAGGGAGTGACTAAGACTGACTTTCGTATCCATTGATTGTGATTAGTTCATAGTTACATAATGAATCGTCGCAAATCCAGAATAGGTCATGTTTGAAGCATCATTTTTACAGATCCAAAGAGAACTAAAGCTCTGTCCATATATGCTGCTAGGATTTTGCCAATCAAAATTCGATCGAGGAAGATTAGCAGGACATTGTGATACGCGCGTTACAGCCACTGAGGCGCGACGCGAGATCACGTGTCACTTTTCCAGGTCCCTACGTAGGTACTGATTCGGAGAGAAACTACTTTAGTTGAAGAGCTGTGAATTATTTATACTACAGGGCAATTTCCATTCCATTACCATCACCATCACTATCAGCTTGATACAAATTCCCTCGTAAATAGAGTTTCTATACAAGACGAAAGGTGGTGTACTGACACAGCAAAGTGTGCTTGGCAGAACTTTAGTCGCGTCATCTCGACGCGCCTCCTTGAAATCCTCACTCAATCTATTATGCTTCAAAACATCGATTGTCGCCAACGCATCGTTTTGCAGTCTGCGTATACTGCGCCCCGATACTGGTGGTCTGCAATGTAATTTAACCCATTCAAAAGCCTTCCTAATGCCTCAGACCTGCCGCTCCTTGTGTTTCAACCCAGATGTCTCTTGTGGAAAGAAAGCAAGGTTTTTCAGCTGATTGCAGAGTTGTGATTCAGACTCTGACAAAGAGAGTCGTCTCGCTCGTTCCGTTTCTATTTGCTAACCGGATCTTCCATACCAGCACGATAGCAGCATCAAAAAAGACCTGCGTAACCGATCACCTTCCCAAATCCGATGAAGAACGAGGCAAAACTCCCGAATTTGACCCACGATCGGATGTGGAAGCGTTGAGCGAATACTGGTAGGCAGTGATGATGCGCGCGGACGAGATATCGAACCTTGTGGGCAGATGGAGACCAGTTCCGATGGGTTGCGAATCCGCAATGAAGACCATGACGACGAGAAGAAGGAGTTGATAGCACCTCCCAATATCAAAGAGCATCTGGTCACGCATCTTGATGCAGTCACTGCCAAAGGTGCATATGGGCTTGGGAGCTCGTTGAGAGATGCACCAAACCCTAGGCTATTTCTTGAGGGGCATAACTTTGTACGCTTCCCACTCAGCGAGGGCGAGATCCAAATGATCAAGGATGCCTGCGGTCGAGCTGCTATTGGAAATAAGATGCTGGATGGCGAGAGACGCCTCTCACGTCGGAAGCTTAAGGGACGCGACTGTCGTGCTCTAGCACAAGTTGAGGAGGCTTGCAATGATACATCATCAATACGCATGCTTCGCACAGCTTGAAGGTCCAAGGCAACGCTTCTGAACGTGGATGTCCAGTTCTTGACGTCACAGAAGACGAGCGAACTGTCAATTACAAACTGAACAGATCCGTTTGATTACATGGTGTTATTGGTGGAGGGCGATATCGTCCAAGATGGCCCATTTCTCAACGCACAGCCAGAGACTGTTCGTCTAGACTTCTCTCTGGAGCGTGCCTATCTGAAGTCGCTGAGTTTGCATTGCATGCTTTTATGAAGACTTTGCTTACAGATATTTCAGGCGATTGTTATCCTGCCTTGACCTAACCGTATGCAGTTTTTTTTTGGGGGGGGAGATTATATTGACACATGGACATGTACTGAGCATTAAGAGGTTGTTTGAGGGCTACCTTGACCATGATAACCGATATCAAAACCCCATATCTATGGAAGATACCCGCCAGTTATGCATGGTTGCTTTAGATGAACTGAATTCTCCAATCTTTAGATCTAGGAGAAGGCACTAGGATGATGTCACTTTGATAACTCTTTAAGCAGTGATCAAGTGTGGAAATGATGGCTTGTTTGAAAAAACCCTTGGAAATTTTCTTTCCAGAGCTGAATTATTCGATCTCGCAACGAAAGCGGCTAGGGGTGAAATGGTTCCATGCCAGATAAGAATACGTGTACGCACCCATAGTACCTATAACGCAAAAAACTTAAAAATGTTTAGGCTCACAGCATATCTTTCGTCACTCTCGAGCTTCAGCTCTCGGTACCTCGCGCTCACTTGTTTAGAATAATTCAAGATCAACAAGGAATTCATTGAGACTGGATTGAAGACAGCAATCTCATGCATGAGGTTGGAGACTACGAAGGACGGAGAATGTCTGGCGGAGGTAGCACAAAGCAGTCAAAGCGAAGAGATGTTGACCGCGATGTAAGCGTTTGACGCCCGTGGCTTATTCAATGAGTTTATTCTGGGGTATACACCGCTGACACGCGACTAGCGTACTGCTTGCTTTGATAAAGCATTCGGACTGCCACATTGCGATATGAAGGAGGTCATGGCGAAGGTTCTACTAGGAGCACTTCCGCATCTTAAACGTTTAGAACTGAGCAGGGACTCCAGCAAGGACCATGACTGTCACCGAACCTAGGCTTATTTCCTGGGTCACTGAAGGTGGAGGATAAACGAGGACGACCTCCGCGGTTATGCTATGATGCTGTGTTCTGCATATGCTTGTGGTCTTATACAGCAGCTGGAAGCAGTCATTGCCGGCTTCATAATTGAGGCGTCTGAAGCTTCCATCCAGGATTTGTGGGACGTCCAAATGCCTTCTCTCAGGATTCTAGCATGCGCTCTCGTCAAACTTCATGATAAGACTACACTGCAGAACTCAATATTTCGAAAACTCTATCAATCTCTTAATGAGCTCGTTTCCAAAGGTGCTTCTAAGAAGCTCTCGCCCCCGCTGAACTAGGTTTGTAAGACTCGGGGCTGTGCCTGTGCTGATTGTTGGGTTCTGGATGGATTTCTAACCAGTCCGTCAAGAGACATTTTCACATACAAGATAACAAAGCCAAAAAGAATTCATATAGAAGGTCACCTAACTGCTAACAAGTGGGCTGACGACCTGGAGGTATCTACCAGCTAATGTGGGCATCCTCAGAGCCTGATAATCACTAAAACGACGAAAAGATACAAGGATACCATCGAAGATTGGACTGCGAATCGCAACAAAATGAAAGGAGAAATATTTAATACTGGCGCTCGAGTATTGGAGACAATCATAGGCCAAGCATATTTTGATGTTATTATGGTTCTAGATATGTTCAGCCATTTTGTTCTCCGCGCTTTCGAGTCTAATGAACGTCCGTCGATCGATCACTCGCTTTAGGCAGTTTCACTTGGGGACCACTATAATGGCAAGCTCATGCGAGCTTTTTTGATATTACATACAATGAATAACGGCTTCATGCATTCCGCCCCCGCCACTATCAGCGATGAAGACCAGCTTCATCCGCTGTGACCCTACAGTACCTAGATCCCAAATAGTGAAAAGTCCAACAATCCCTTCTCTCTCAAGAACACAACCCAATCCACACTTCTCTCATCTTCTCCTAACGTCGCAATTCTCTCCTGCTCCTTGTACAGATCCTTTAACGCATCCGTTGCCCTCACAAAACTCCTCCCACTAGCCTCCGCTCCTATCGCCTCCAAGAGTTTTAACACCTCAGCTTTTTCCTCCTCTGAAGTGACAACTGTCCCACACATGAAGATAGCAACCAGGTTACTAGCAGCAATTTGCCGAACCTGTCCCCATCGTGGACGAGTTAGGTACAGGATTTCTCGCGCAAGGAATTGAATGTATTCTCCGCGTCGTTTAGAGAGCCGTTTCCGCTGTTGGGGGAAAATAGATGTGTGGGCATAGATCAGAAGCCACCGGATTGTGAATTGAGCCTGCGAGTGTTAGGAGTGTCCTAATAATTTGGGGGCAACTTACGGAGTCGAACGTCGTCTGACATTGAAGAGGCATCTCCGTGTATGCCTCATCGTATATATTGCTCGGCAATCGACGGCCATTTTGAGCGCACCAATCATGCATCACTTTGATTTTGTCCTCCAGCTCCTGAAATCTTGGTCCGAGGTCAGATAGTTTCGTCAGATCATGCCTGTTTACATCCTCTATCGTTGATCTGACCACTCTATGCGCCCACCCACTCAGTACAGTGAGCATGATGGCTTTGCGTGAGAATTCGGGATCGCCAAACCCAGCTTCGATATGTGGGTCATCTTTATTTGAGTGAACGGCATTGAAAAATCCGGTGACCATCACGTCCGGCACGATGGTAAAGGATTGTCGCTGGAAGATCAAGTTATACATATCGCAGTATAACATGTTACTAGGTACACATGCCATAGACACTTCTGTACATTTTTGACATTCTTGGTCTCGGAAAACAAAAGAGGGGTTTGTGGTGGATGTTGTAAAGTACCAATCCAAAAGTCGTGTGAGTTGCGTCATGTGGTTGAGCTCAAGGTTGGCACGCCGTTCGCAAGCCGCAACCTCGTATCTATTTTGTTGTAAGCAACAAGAATCTTGGATGTCGGAGAAGGAATTAGCCACTTACAGAAGAAGAAAGTAATGCGTGTAGATGATGTTTACTGATTCAAGAGTACTGTATTGGCGCAAGCCCTCAACTGCGAGCTGATAGTACTGGAGAGAATCTACACGATCGAGGCGTTCACGATGCGCCATTGAGAGAGCAGATAGCGCCAACATGGCGTTATATAGCTTAGACAAAATTAGCACGTGCAATGTAGTGGATGATGATACTTGCCGGGTTGAAAGAGGCGGCAGCTCGTTCAAAGGGGTCTTCTGTTTCATCTGCTGAATGGCAGAATGGCCTTACAGCACTACTTGGAAATCTACTGTTTACTTGTATGCTAGAAATCTTAGCAATTGTCATGACTCTGCGTCGAAATGCACTTACTTGCAGACAATGACAGCTCGGTAATGGTTGTAGTATCTGTGAACCATTAGTAGGTATTCTGACTACATACAAAATAACTCACTGGAGGTCACGAGTGTGAATAAATGCTTGGTCAAACATGCTCGGCTTCTCTAGTCCCAGCGTCTTACGGAAAGTAGGATCAAGGCTGGAATCAAATTGCTTTGCCAAACTGGCCCCTGTACTGAGACTTGAAACAGGCTTTGTAGTCGCCGAATGCATGGCATTCGGAAGTGAGGCTCGTCGAGAAACCGAGGGGGTCGATCCGGTATATCCGTAGTTCTCAAACCGCTCCAAATTTGCGTCGGCAGTGGGATCGGCCGCCAATGTACCAATGCTGCTCCTAGCCTCTGAGGAATCCTCGGGTTTAAATGTTACGAAGAAATTCTTAGGCGTTGAATTGGAGAAACTGAAAGCTGACGATTCATCGCGTCTGGTTATTTCGAGGAAATTATCTGGCGTTGTATTCTCAAATCGAATAGCTGAAATGATCAGCAACGTGCTATATGAGCATTAGATGGGACCTGACGGACCTTGCTTTTCTGGCATCTCAATATTGTCTAATGGGGAAAGTTTGCATTTGGACCTCGACTGCTCATCTCGAGATCCCATATCGACCTTCTCTCAGAAGTGGTGCTAGATAATGAGACACGTGCTGGAACGATTAGCGACACTCTATGAAAAGACGAAGAACTTACTTGACATTGTCTGATCTCTCCATCTGAACTTCAATGGTCTTTCACATTCAAGGCCCAGCCTTCTGCAGTTGGTACAAACGGGAGTTAGTTTATCACATCTGACTTTCCGTCTCTGCAGGAGATTTAGTCATTTCGGAAGTACTATCAAATGATGACTACTGTGGACGAACCTGGCAAGTCCTATATGTATCTGGTCAGTTTTCAGCCAGGATGAGCGTGCAGAGAGAACATACCGACATCTTTCACGACTAGGTGGTTCTCTTGATGATTCACGAGATGCCATCTCCTCGGAAGATTTTGGTGCATTGGCCACTTCCGGCCCAAAAGACGTTTCATGAAGTTGAACCAGAGAAGAACAAGGCAAGTAAAGGAAAAACAATCTGATTATCAGATATACCTGGGGAAAGAGATATCAGATAGGAGAATTGTTGAGGAGAGTTTGACTGACGTTCCCAGCCTCAAGTTCCGGACAAGTCCCGACGTTTCCACAAAGTTGTGCACAACTAGACTAACGGCGGCAGCTAAAGTAGTTGATGGAGAATTTCTTCTCGAATTGATCCAACCCCTCTGCTGGACAGTATAAGGCAGCGTGAAGAAAGACTAAAAGTCATTAATACTCGAAGACATACATGGGCAAAGTCAATTGACGTTCAGGATATCTAGATACATTGACTTGAAGCAACTCGAACCTCTCGAACCTTTTATTTTATTCTTCTATTCGGCACTTGATAGTTCTTGGCGGCTCGGCAAGCGTCATGCTAAGGCGGCGCTGCAGCCCTATTCTAATTACGTCGACACTTGTCGATCTCGCTCAGCGGTCTCGCCGAGCAAGTGGAGATCGTGCACACCGCATTGCAGCGGCATCTACGAGATCCAATTGATAGATTAGCTTCAAGATGTCGGGTACCTGAATGATTGATGGTCCAAACTCCAAAAGGAATGCGATAAGATTAAAGGGCATGTCGAAAACCTGGAAAGTTGGGATATGAGTTAATTTTCACGTGACCAAATACTCCTACAAAAGAGCATGTAAGAAATGGAAACCACCTACTTCTGCTTATACCTTATTGATGTAAAAATTTGCATGCAATCATACTCGATCCCCATGCTTGGCCTTGAAGGTCTCTTTACATTCTCGTGAACTGGGAATAGGACGTGTAAAATCTTCTCTTCTGTCTTAATCCAATCCGATCAAATCCTCGACTCAGGAGAGCTACCCGTATTAGAACTACGGTGTAACTTGGGCTTTTCAGGGGTAAGGGTTCCGCTAACCGAAGCCACTTTCAAAAGTAAGCAATTCCACGTGACCGACCACGTGCACCTTAACAGATAGTGTTTGGCCTGAACAGCTGATTGATTGCTTTTCGATTCTTAAATAACTACAAATTGTTCTTACTATTCCAATTTGGATAATTACATGAGATGACATGAAGGCCATGGTGATCGAATCTGTGGCCTGATCAGGAGTCGTGTTCACGAGGCGGTGACCCAATGAAGTAAAAATCACCAGCAGAATCTGGCAACGCGTTGCTTCGACGCGTCTCACCGTTTTGCTGCGCAATTGACTATCAAAAGAAGATCTCAGCCTCAAACCATTGTAGTTACTGTCCTGTAAGTTAATGCCTCTGCCAAAGGCTTTGAAGTCTTGCTGATTCTTTAAGCTGGGAATACGCAGGGACGAGGCTGATGACGACACCTTGATCGGACATTGAAGGGACATCTTGTGCGACTCCCAAGAACGGATCTCGACAACTCAAATCTGGCCGTAGTCCAAGCTGCGGGCCATGTATCCTTCTGCAGGATGTCTGCGAGCGAATAAGACGGGGAAGGCTCTAGAGAGATATGGATAAAGCAGGAGCAACCAGCGACGGAAGCTGCCCCGCCAGCAGAACAGCTACAAGTTGAGGCAGATGCCATAATTGCAAACGAGACGCCAATGCAGTTTAATTAAACCGAGGAAGGTGAAGAGGAAGAAGAGGAAATTGAGGAAGAGGATGAAGTCGAAAAAGATGAGGAGGAAGACTTGATGGATCCTGAGCAGTTCAAAGGAAAGCTAGGAGAACGTTTTGGCCATATTAAAAGCTCGGACTTGCTGGGACGTAGTGACAACACACTCAACGTGCCAAATTCTTGTCTGTATTTCGAAGGTCACGGCCTCATGCGCTTCCCACTTCTGGCCAACGAATTACGAATGACCAGTACTCTAGATCAGGTGATATCAGAAAATCAGCATATCATCGCCTGATCATGGCCCAGCTTATATATGGGCATGCACTTTTGACAAGGCTCCTCCTTTTATTTCTACACTCTGTATACGGTGGTATGATATATCTTGCGCAAAGGTACTGAACTCGAGCCGACCTTTGAACTTCTATCGAGTATTTGAGTAAGCAAAATAACTCAGAAAACTATGGCGCCGAAAACCAACACTACAACGGCCGGAACCCTCCCTAATATCCCATTTATAATCATAAGTCGCCTCGCATTCACCTATTTCGGCGTCGTCTTTACCACGGGCTTCTTTTTCGGTACCATCCGCCAACTCCACATCATTCCAGCATACCATCTCCCTTCATCCAACGCCAAAATCATTGAGGCGCCAGTCATGTTCATTGCTGTTATTTTTTGGGCGAATTGGCTAGTTGACCGCTACAAGATCCCCTCCAAAGCAACTGTGAGACTGTCGGTTGGACTACTAGGACTGGCAGTCATGGCTTGTGTGGAATTTATAGGGACGAGGTTTGTGGGAGAGTGGAGTCCTGTAGAAGAAAGTGAGCAGGAGGAATGGGCTGGAGTAGCTAGGACGCTATATTTGTTTGACTTGGCGGTATTTGGGATAATGCCTTGGATTCTGATGTTGATGGAGAAAGATTAAGGGAAGCGAAAGGCAAACGATTGCCTTGAGTAAGATAGGATTAAGGTAAATTGGACTAAAAATGTGGTAGGGAGAGGGAGTTTTTCAAGAAGGGATCTTCCAAATTCAGAGTAGTCATAGAGTCGGCGTTTGACTTGACGTTAACCGGGGTCTTCTAGATCCAAATCCATATGAGGTAGTGAAGCCCTGAACAAAACCACGTGACTTATGCCATATTTTCAAAAATATTAGTGCCTATTCAAGAAAAAACTCCATCTATAATGAGCTATATATCGAGGTGTACGCTTCCAACTTCTGATGCATCTGTCTGCAATGACTATGCCACCAAACAGGTGTTCCATAAAGTCTCGTGACTGGGCGCTAAACCGTGTTTCGGACGCGTTGTCTCTCTGGGTACCAACAATCTCACCATTAAAATTATCCATCAACAGACGGACATTGTATTGACATTGTTCCTCTTGAATATGTCCATGTAAGTGGAACCCATCCTCTTTACTTTGAGCATGTCTTCGCAATTGGGGTTGTTAAATGTGGTGTGTCCTGCATGCCTATCAGCAAGCCTTGATACTTGGATGCAATGCATTGGTCTCAGCCTCATCGCATCAAGTCCTCTTAATTAATTGATGACTTTGCTTGTAAGGATTCTTGCTGACGGTTGAAGTTATGTGATCAAGATGCCGACCGGACCTGAGGTATGGGTTATCGACGACTCTGACTCTGAAGACAAACGAAACACTGTTGCAGGCAATTGCAATCCAAGTCAGTCGACCGCTTCATCGGACGTGCCTCAGAACCCGTCGCAAGCAATCGCAGAACCTTCCACGGCAGTAGCCAATACCAACGGCCGTGAACAAGTACAGACATGGAGGGACACATTGGCGGCTGAAGCTCCACGAGCTGCAGAACCTTCGAAGAGTCGCTCGGACCGGCAACAACTGCCCAAGCAGCGATACATTTCAATACGAACATGGAGTGGGAACATGAAGACGAAGATGAGGACAATGACGAGGACGGGAGGAGGAGGAAGAAGAAGAGGAGGAGCTGATCGATCCCCAGTCGATAAAAGAAATGCTGCTTGAATGCCTCAATGCTGTAGACAATGCTGGCACATTTGTGTACGGCGATTTGTTGAAGGATGCCCCGAATCCAGGCCTACTTTCGGAAGGATACCACGGCATGCGGTTCACATTGGGACCAGGTAACGTCCGTATCATACAGGAAGCCAATAGGTAAGGAACCCTCGTCAATCCCGGGACAGCTGCCCTTCCATCACTGAGGAGAGTTTGAGAGATACCGGGGCACAAATGGAGAGCTCGCAACCCTTCTTGGAACTGACTACTTGGGGCGATCCTGATGAAGATGTACTCTGAGCATGGCATGGATACTGACATTGAATTATATTCTTCGTCTCTTATATACCATGAAACAGGCAGCGACTTGAATAGAGACGGGAGGTAAGTGGAAGCTTCTTCCTTGGATGCCAACATATACTAACCTACTTGTCGTCCTTCACCTACGCATCGATTGTTCAGCTTCCTAGACGTGGTTTTTCCATTAAGTCATGATGGTGGCGAGTTTCCTCGACCTAGTTCTTTGTCAACACAAGACACGCCAGCTGCTCCAAGTTCCTACTCCCGCTCAATAGATCCAAACTTTTGGCAAGACTAAACCAGGGATGCTCGGAGAGTTCACGTCATACCGCTCGCTCAGCACCCTTCTGGAAAATATGTCAAATTGGTCTATCAATCGCCTTCTTTAATTAAGAATCTGCCAAGGAAAAACCTATGCGTGAACATTCTAACTCAGTACAACAGATGGAAAATCTTTCTCAGTCTATATGCAATCTCGCCGGCCTAACAGCAATGCCGCTAACCCCAAAGATAGTTTTGAATGGTCTGCCCTCATTTGAAAGGTAAGAAAAGTGGTGCTTATCCAAAGCTACTTGGAGTGCCTTCGTGATTCCATCTTCCTCGCCGTTCGCAATCATCGAAGCAGCATAAGCATGATTGAACCACGACTTGGCATATTCCCACCCTTTCGTCTTCTCATAAATTATACCGATGCTGATCTTGCCCCAGACAGTACGCTCCTCGTCCCAACCGAAGTCGTCTTCTGCTTTATGCTCAATCTTGTCAAAGAGCGACCAAGCCTCGTCCTCGAAGCCGCCCCTTAGAATGGACGCGGAAATCTCAAGCAGTGCTTCCATCACCTCGAAGCTCTTGAAATGTTGCTTGTCCCATCTCTCACGATAGATGACGTTAGTCGCTACGTCGACAGAGCTCAAGAACGCTACTCTATGCGGCCCATCTTGATTAGTCTTGTTGTAAAACTTCAAGAGCTCGCTCCTGGCTTTCAGATTCTGAATCTCAAGGGCTACTGGATCACTACTGCAGTGCTGTATTATCGCTTGGAGGAAGGCTTCCACGGCAATATCATTTGCTGCAACGTGTGTCCTTGCAACTCCAATGCCATAATCAACTCGAGCGGAACTTTTCGTGGAAACTATATCCTCCGCTATTTCAAAAAGTTCGTTCTCGGAGGCTCTCTTCTTAGCCTGGAATGTCTTCCCTCGTCGCCGTGGCCGTTTTCCTCCGTTGCTGTTTAAGCTGGATTCAGATTCAACTAGGCCCTTAGACCGGGCAAGAAAGGCAAGTGCGTCAGTCCCTCGATTCCACCCGTTCAGGATCTCGACAACTTGGAGAATCAGCTGTTGAGTACGTCGATCCTCAATTCCCAATTTCGATATGTGGCATCGGCAAACTTCTTCGAGAACTCTGTCAGCATCTGCCGATCGATCTTGCTCGGCGTAGAAAGATGCCATGGCAAATGATACTTTGACGGCCTCTTCGTGGGTTGGTCCAAGGAGATGTACATATCCATCGAGGGCTGTCGAAAACAGCTCTTCCGCCTGGTTCGACTGTTTCTCAGCATGACTCTGAGCCGATTCGAATATTGCGATGAGTTGCGCTCTCGAATGGCCGCCCCAGCTGAGGTTCAGGTCGTTCTCTTCAGACTCAGATAGTGGTTGTTCCGTTTGCTTTCCCTTCCCTGAAATTTTAGGGGGCGACATAGCATTCTGCGGCGTCGCAACATTTCTGGGTGTTTGATAGTCGATCTCGCTAGGTGTTTCGACCACTATCAGACGTTAGCAACGGCCCTTCTCTGAGTTCAGGGGCTGCTCACCAATAGCTTCTGCTCCCTTGCGGGCCTTTTTCGATCTGACTGCGCTTCTTTCCACGACCCCTTTATCCCATTCGGCGCCACCATAAATGAAAATTGTATCTTTTCCATCTTCTCGCTTTCTCTTGTTCGCCTTTTGAGCCATCCATTGTGCGTACTCTCCAGGGAGATTCTTTCGCCAACCCCAAGCATCGAATTGTTCCTTATATCTTTTCATTCTAGCAAGATCAGCTTCTTTCAATCGGAGTGAACCAGTGTTTACTCACGACTCGGGTACTGAGTACTTTCCGTTCATGTCTGCCATGACGTCCTTGAGACTTTTGTTCTCCATTAGATACAGCCTCTTCAGTTCCTCTTTATAAGTTGCCAAGTCAGTATACCCGTTCCTGGAACGGCGTGCGGACCTTCGCGGAGAATCAGAGGGTGGAGGAGAGTTCTCTTGGCGTGTGACGGTTGTCTCTTCCATTGTCACGTCCTCGACTGCAAAATAATGGCCATGTTGCTGGAACGTCGATTGAATATCAGGCGTATTTCCGGTCCATGAATGGAACTCGAGGGCATCAGACTGGGCGGCATTGTTGGATGGACCCGCATGGTCTTGAGACTGCCCTTCCGACATGTGTGGAACCTCCCAGTCGTAGCCCTCTGGAGGCAAGAGAGTATCAATTGGGTTCATCTTCACTCGCACAGTTGTCTGAAATGAACTGTCGCTAGAAAGCAGACGCAGAGCCTTAGGTGATTTGCTTGAGAATAATGGAAGTTTGAATGCTCCGTTTCCGGTCGAAAACGAGCATCCTCTGTATCATAGAAGGGGTTGCAATCTTAAAGTTCGCAAAAGTCCACAAAGAGAGCCACCAGAGAGCCACCATTCGCCGCTCTAGCTGAATCAAACCGCTAGCGAGGCTACGCTATCCACTGTGGCCGAAGACAGCAGGTCATCGCCCCGCCACGTGGCGGCTGTGATGCAGTAAACTGTTGGACAAACAGGCCACGACTGGGAAGGCAGGAAGTCTCCTGCACTGCACCATAACAGAAGTTCCAAAAGTTCCAAAAGTTCCCCGAAGTTACGGCAGCCTTGCGTATTTTGTGACGAGGCGACCCCGCAGCGAACTCGAGCAAATCCAGAAGGGTTATAGGCTCATTTCTTGTTTTAAATAAGAAACAAGCGCCACAAAGTCCACGGAACCTAATTGGTTTATCTCCGATAGCCTTACTTGATCCCACACCTAAAAAGTTTGCAAAAGTTCTCAAAAGTCTCGGCCAATCTCTCATGGGATGACTCTGTAGCCCTGTGCATGCTCGTGAAAAGATTTCGGAAGACACTAAAGGTGCAGCCGCCTGGCGTCACAAGATTCCGTGCCTGCCGACGATCATCCAGCCATTCTCGGTCATCTCCAAATCTCACCCAATATTTGTTAGCATTCATCGCTTATTCTGGGTGGTAATGATACCGATGAGATTCAAAAAGTTCACAAAATATCCCAATCTCTTCATATTGCAAATTTGCCCGGTCTAAGCTGGAAAGTCACAGGGGTTCTCATCGAGCGACGCAGTTTATTGGAGGATATGGAGCTGACTCGGCGTTCACACTTCATTGAACATGCGACTCGACCTGCTACTAAAGTTCTGTAAAGATCCTCAAAAGCGAATAAGTTGAGCCAGCTCAAGTATAAAGAGTAGCATGGACGATATCAACGAAATGGTTCATCTGTTCTTAACATTTGTACAAATCTGACTCTGTTTTCTTGAGCATCAACAACTCTCGACCGTATCTTCAATATTATCTGCTCCACGTGCATCCTTTACCCTGTCCGATCGTCGATCAATTCGTCCAAAAGGCTTGACCATGTCAAGAATTGACGCGAAGCAGAAGGAGCTTAAAGGGACTGCCCTGCACCAACAGGTACATCACTCAATTCCTTTGTGAAACTCTTTTATTTATTGAATTTAGCAATAACATCAAGTACAGGGACCAATTCAAGCTGCTGGATCCGGAAGCCGATGGCAGTTGTCATCCAACCAGCAGCCTACAAGCGGGGGCGACACCGAGCCGTTTACTCTTTCGCGGCACAGGGGCCAGCCTCGCTTGCCTTACCCACCCCCCATGCTTCAGCGATGGCTTCAGGAGTCCCCGCGCGAACAGCCTTTCAACAACATCGCTTCCATATCTTGGGGTACTCGGACATAATTCAATGGGAAGCGACATCTCAGATAATTCCCATGTTCATTGGGCAGTGGAAAGGGATGTAGCCCACTGATTTAAGGTTATGATCGGGTTTAGGTTTTTTTTTATGCGTGTTTGTCGGGCTTTCTGGGTCCGCTACGCATGAGGCGATACGGTCGTGTTGCTGAAATGTAAGGCGAGGCTGGTTTGGGTTTGGGGGTTGGAAGAGGCTCAGCCGCTCTGGACGTGGGAGCCTACGGCGGTGAACGCAACGAGGCTTGAAGGCTTGAAGGTTTATCGTCGCTGCTTTAGAATGCTTGCGTCATGTGTGTCCTGAAACAATATATGCTCATTGGATGACTTGGCCAACCATCAAAGCCCACCTTGTCGCTGAAGGGAGTTAAATCTTTCGGGCATTCCTCATGCATTCTTTGCTAACACATTCGTTATCGTGCATCACGTTTGTACACTCGCATCTTCTTGTCACAGATATCTTGTCCAATTAGCAAACCCCATCATGACTAAGAGTTCACTTCGTCGGAGCGATCGCACATTAACCAAAGCTCAGACTCAGAGAATAGAGACAACTACAAACCCATACAGTAGTGCCTTTGCAGCCTTGGACGAAGATAACGATGTCCTTCCTGTGGAAGGCACAAAATGCGAAATTCATATGTACGAAAGACGATACAACAGTCGAGGAGAAGCAGTTCTTCTGCAAAGCGGGAGTAGATCCGATTTCAGCCGAGCAGAAGAGGACTTTGTCGACGCCGCTCTGGTACTCACGAGATACTACTCAATCAACCGAGATCTCGAGACTTCACGTCTAGAGATCAAGTCGCCCTACATTAGAGCTGCTTTGAAAGCAGTTGTCGGATCGTATCCAGGTGTTAACATCAATTCCAGTGGTCCTATTTTGATCAACGACGCTCCTAGGTGTCTATTTCACTACCGTGCTGAGCTTCAGAAATATGCTTCGAAGAGCAGAGATAAGAAGGTGAAGGAACATATCAAGTTCTGTCTTGAGTACATGAAGAAGATACTTGCAAGAGAGATCAGCAGTTACGAAGAGCTCATGCAAAATGGAGATGCGCCTCCTGGTCTCGAATTCCAAAATCTATGGATGGCTTTCAAGCCCGGCAGTCTGTTGTATGCGAAGGGGGTGCACAAGGTGTTCGGCATTTGCAGATTGAGGGCGATGACAATGAATTCATCTTCTGAAAGACCGGACTACTGGGACCTGCAATTAGAAGTGATAAACTCCGACGGGGAAGACTTCAGATACTGTCACCATGGCATTAAAATTAATAAATTCGATGGGTATAGACCTCTCGCCGAGATGGAGATCTTCCCGTTGGAGTATCATCAGGAGAAAGAACGAGTCACACAACTTGCGTTGGAAATGGGGAAGAAGTATGTTTCATTGCTCGGGATACATCATATGAGGTACGAGGGAATGGCCAAAGTTCTAGCCATTGAAGGCCGATCAAGTTATTTCGAATTTGGAAGTAGACTAACGCATCGTTTCTGAAGATTCACTCCACTAACGTAAAGGATAGGTAAAGGAACGAATCATTATTGACGAGAAGGAGTACTATAACAATAACGGCGACTTTGGTAAAATTAGCATTCCAGACTCCAAGGTTTTTCAATCCCAGCAGGGTGACCACCTGAAGATGTCGAGTGAGGAACTACTTGTATGCCCCCCACTATGTTACGGATTCACACTCGGAACAAAGAGATGGATGCTTTTCTACGTCGCAGACCTACAACCTGTGGAGTACAACAAGGATGCATTTCAAAGTCTGATGCTTGCCGAAGGCTTGAAGAAAATGCTTTCCTCCCTCGTCAAGTTACAGGTCGAAAAGACAGCTCAGTTTGACGATTTGATTGTCGGCAAGGGCAAAGGACTCATAATTTTGCTACACGGAGCGCCAGGTGTGGGAAAGACGTTTACCGCAGGTGAGTTGAACAAGTCAAGTACCAAGCGAGCAAACAATGACGTGTGGCAGAGAGCATTGCAGACTACTCAGAAAGACCTCTTTATACACTTTCCAAATCCGATTTTGGGAATTACCCCTTCGCAACTTCAGACAAGTTGCTCTCATCCTCGCTTGCTAGAGCTTCAAAGTGGAACTCCATCGTACTTCTCGACGAAGCGGACGTCTTCATGCAAGAAAGAAGCGGAAGCGAGATGTTCCGGAACGAGCAAGTCTCTGGTAAGAAATTCCATTTATCAATTTATCTCGAAATATCGAGCTGATGAACTTCAAATAGTCCTGTTGCGTATACTGGAGTATTTCGAAGGAACTCTAATCCTGACCACGAACCGAGTCGGAACCATCGACGCCGCCTTCAAGTCTCGGATCCATCTCTGCCTCACCTATCCGCCCCTATCGGCCAAAGCAAGAAGTGGACTTTGGAAAACTTTCATTCTCAAAGCTACCGCATCAGAACATCCTTGTTGGCTAGATACGAAATTCCTGAAGAAAGTCTCGGCGAAAGAGATCAATGGTCGAGAAATTAAGAATATTGTGCGGGTTGCTCATGCTCTTGCGGTTAATGACAAGCGACCATTGAGTTCGGAGGATATTCTTCAGGGACTGCAGTATCTCAAGGACTTCGAAAGGGATTTCAGCAAAGCGGGCAACAAGCGAAAGATCGTCGAGGGGAACGAAATGCAAGGAGCTAAAAGAGCGAGGCGCAATAATGTAGAGGTGCTAGAGGATGAGTCGGGGCCTGAGATGGATGAATAGATGGAGCTGCAATAAGGTCTGGGAGAGTATTCTCTCAGTAGGAGAAATAAATGGCCGATTTTTGTACGCGAGAACGCTACAAAGTCCTTCAATCAAATTTATGCTCCTCCCTCGGCTATGTTCCAAAATTCATAAAAAATCTTAAGAATACTTCTCGAGAAGCTGCCTAATCTTTGCATCAAAAATTATTAAGCAGTTTATTAGTTGGTTATTAGTAAGAATATAGATTCATCGCATTTGCGCGCTATACTAAAATCGGCCACTTATTTCTCCGACTGAGCGGTATTATCCCTTCGTCCGCTGAGACATGTCCCAACGCTAAGCAGAGGAGATTCGCTTAACTAGCGCTCATAATTTTATGTACTTTTGCATACAAATTTATGCGTCAAAGTACTTCAATTGAATGAAATCGCGTCTGCTTGTTCTCTATAAAAAAGCGCGTTCTAATGAAAAATTCTAGCGATTATTTCAACTCTAATTATAGCGGCAATTCAAGTTCACTATTACAATATGCAGAGCGAAAATCACAAGTTCTAAAGAATATTCTTAAAAAACTAAATCCTATCAATAAAGTTTTATATACTCCATTTAAAATCGAGTCTCTACAAAACTCGAAACCGCTTTTACTCTCTTCCTTTTCTTCGAATTTATACTCATTCGACTATTTCAATTTGTTCTTTACTCTCGATCTCTTTAAAACGATCACGAAAAACACTAATCGATACACTAGTATATACAAATTTCAAGTACAACAAAAAAAAGCACGAAAATAGAAAGATTTATTACTAGAAAAATATTACGTATTTATTGGTATTATTTTATATATAAATATTTACTATAAGTCTTAAATCGAATTATACTAAAATCCAGATTTTAATAAAAACTTTTTACACACGATTTCAACTCATATATCTTATTACTACTTCAAACAAATCAAGCGTTATTACCATATTTCGAATTTTAAAAGTAACGAACGTAATAATTATCAACTTTCTATTAATAAGATTTGATAATATAAACTGAAACTTTTTACTTTAATTATTCAAATTTTTTGTCGAAAATATTACTTCTTTTCGTTAAAAGTAAATATTGACGAAATTATAGTACGATTTTTCGATCAATAAATATATCTCTTATTTATTTATTTTTTTATTTTACTATTTCGCTACTCTATTAATAAGCAATTATTTATAAGTTCGTACACATTTACAAAATGTTTAAAAAACTTATTAAAGAAGAATACAAAGTCTACAAAATCGCAAACTATAAATATATATACGAGTAAATATAGAGTTTAAAAAAAAAAAAATTGTAAACTCTAATTAAATACTTATCTCTTATTTCTACCGATTTTCTCGTACGCTCTCTAATTTTAATACTCTTTCGACGACATATTGCTATTTATATAAACAATTACTTTATTTCAATCTCTTTATTTGTAGAACTATAGACTTGTAAATTTGATATTATAAGAATTACGCGCTCGCACAAAGCGTTTTTTGATTTTCTGTCGACAATAAAAAAACGATTTGCGAAAAACTTCTTTAGAATACTTTTATTGCAATAATTGAATAAAATATACTTTATATTGTTTGGCAAAATAATAATATTGTTTTTAGATTAAATAATATTTATATTGTAAATAAAGTAAAAGATTGAATAAAGAGAAAGAAAAAGCGTTCTATAAAAACGTTAATAAATAGAGTTTTTATACGAGAGATTTTTAAGAACAATTTTATTAAAAAACTTTCGATTTTTTGTTTTATCGACGATTATAATTAGAATATAAAAAGTATAGACCTAGTAAATCAATTTAAAGAAATGTACGAAATCTATAAGTCTAATTTTAAAAATTGGTGATTATTGTTTTATTGATTAATCGATTTTGCTTGCGTGAACGATTATCGATTTCACAAACTCTATATAAGTAAAAAATCTCTAACGCAATTGCAATTCAAAATCGAGTTCTACTGTAAACTCTTAAAATATTCGGAAAAGATCAAATTACAAAATTTAAAAGTAGAATTAGAGAGTAAGAGAGTATTTAATCCTGAAAACGAACGTTTTCACTACTAGAAAAAGCGTTCTAAAGGCACTTGTACTTAGTGTTTATATAATTAAAGGTACAAAAAGACTCTTAAAAGACCTGTAGAAAGCAAAGCGATGCGCTCATATAGTGGTTGTAGGTTTTGTAATGTTAATTTATGTAAAGTGAAAGACTGCTAAGCGCGATTTCATTCAGTTGAGGTACTTTAACGCATAAATTTGTATGTAAAGGTACATAAAATTATGAGCGCTAGCTAAGCGAATCTCTCCTGCTTAGCGTTGGGACATGTCTCAGCGGACGAAGGGATACTGAATAATGTTAGAGCATGCAATGTGGCCTTTTCCTATGGTGTAGGTCTTGATGTTTTAGGAGTAGTGGTAAAGGAATATAAATATAAGTACTCGACGTCAAAACAACGAATTCCCCAATTCCAAAGTCACATTACTCCAACGAACATATCACACTTATCGGAACAAAAGAAGTCAAGATGAAGTTTATACAATCCATTTGAATACATATCTTATTTATATCCATATTATATTCCATCACTATATCAAAATCAAGGGTATCTATCGCCTCGCTCATCGCTCCGCTCGCAACGAAAATCATCAAATCATAAAACAATGTTCCCAAAATGCAAGCAAGCCGCTGTACCGAACCACAAAAACTCTCCTCCCAAATGATAAAAAACCATTAACAGTACAGCCAGCCAGCCAGCCAATGACCCATCCCAAAATTGAAGAGATAGGCGCGAGCCTTGATATCTTGTGATATGATGAGATGTGTTGAGACATTGTAAGAGATGATGTGAGATAGGCGAAGGAAAAAAAAAACGCTATGCAGTGCAAAAAATGATCAGACATCCGACCTAAAAACACAAACACGAACAAGAACTCCTCCTCTTTCTCCTAGTTCCAATCCCTTCCCCGAGCGACAAGTAAGAGGGGAGGGAGGGAGAAGATACTCAAACGCTAGCACCCCTAGGCCTACTCCTCAAACTCGGCTTCCTAGCAACAGCAACACAAAGCTTAAAGCTACTTCTCCACGTCTCACACTCCCCTAGTAACACCTCATCATTCCATAAACTCCCCCCATTCCCTCCCATCTCTCCGCCTTGATTAAGAACAAGATTCTCATAGCAGCGAGAATACCACCATCGCCCTACTTTCGCGACCATTTTCGTGATTGAAGAATCGACTGCTGGACTCGTCGGCGTATGTAGAAGGTCGGTAAGGGATAACTCTTGTTTCAACACCTGGGTTTTCGGATCCATTGGTTGCGAGGAGGAAGAAGCAGGGTCCGCAGAAGCCTCAAGATCGAGCGGTATTTGCGACGCAACAGGAACGCCAACCATACAACTCTTGACCCCCTCAAACCCCCTCTTCCCCACCATCCTTAACACAGTATCACTCGCATTCGCCAAACTGATCCCCGCATCCACGTTAGAAATCTTGACCTTCAATCCGCGAACAGCTCTTCGGGTTCGGTTGCCCATATTCATCATGTCGAGGTCTAGGATTGCCATCTCAAGATAGCCGCCTGGTTTTAGGACACGTTTGGATTCGGAAATTATGTTTCGGTAGGCTGGTTCGGAGAGGGCGGGTGGGAAGCGGAAGACTACTACCGTGAAGGTGGAGGAGGGGAAGGGGAACTTGGCGAGGGGGGATGTATATTGGACTTGTCGGTGGTTGGGGGGTGTGAGTGGGAAGGATGGGGTGATGGCGGCGTTGTCGGTTGAGAGAGGGCGGGTGGGGGAGATGTTGTAGAAGGTTGAGTTGAGGTAGGTTTCTGCCGCGTAGAAGGACCAGTCGTCTGCTCTTTATGTTAGTCTTGGATATCAGAAGGAGGAGGGGACACGAACCGTTGCCAAGACCATCGATGACAAGGATGGAATGGCGTTTTGACTGCTCTCCTACAGCTGCGATTTCCTCTCTTGCGGGACTGAAGAGCACATGTCCGAATGTGAGCCATTTGCTGACTGTCATGGATCCAACTCGGAGATTGACTTGCGAGACTAGAGATGAGGTGTCTCGTTCTGCGATCGGCATGAGGCCTGATTGGGAGCGTGAATGCGTGCTTGAAGATCCAGATTTTCGAGACCGAGAGCTACTGTTTGAACGGCGTTTCTTTTGGGCGGAGCCTTCGTGGACGGAATTATTGCGGTCGCCGTAGCCGGAGAAGAATTCTGTAAACGAGAGGGGTGTTGTGGGACTCGGAACAGCTTGTAAAGCATCCTTCAACCTCGCGCTCATATCGACGCTATACACACTCGAAGAAGTGAGAGCTGATCTCCGCTCCGGCGACGGCTCCAGTGGCTTCGAAGGCTCCGGCTCCTTGATGACAGGTGTGGAAGTCAAAGTCGGAGATTCCTTGGCACGAATCTTGCTCTTCCTCATCCTCCTAGTCTCGTAACTCTCATACTGAAACGGCAACCCGTGCGACGAGGTAGCAGAAACAGGTGCTTTCATCGTATCGTCGTTCTCGATCAGATCATCGTATTCATCCCACATCTCATCCTCCTCAAGCGGATCATCAGGAGCGGGAATGACTGCCGTGGTAGCAGCAAAGCTCAATCCACTTAGGCCTCCGGAACTGCTTGTCGTAGCTTCTGAGTTCTTGCGAGGTGAGAAGGCGAGGAAGTCGCGATGACTTGCCGTGCTTTCTGATTTCGAATCGGTGGATTCTTGTCTGAGCCTTGGAACAGCGGCGACTTCTGGCTGAGGGTCGTTCTGAGGCTCAGGCGTCGAAGGCTTCGGTGGACTGGGACCAACGGCGACGGATTGTGTGTCGATAACGAGGGGCGTAAGGATGGGCTGAACAGTACTGAGTCGTGCAAAGGGTCTCGAAAATGACTTTGGCGATGTAGTCTCGGGTCGAGCAGAGATGACCTTGGGTATCCTTCCAACTTGTGGCAGTCGACTAGGACGAACTCGAGCTGGTTCTTGAGTGAGATGAAGATCCGTTGGAGGTGGAGTCTTGGGTCGTTCTGGCATCTGCATCGGTTCTGGCGACGAGAATATGACTGGAGGCGGTGTCTCCATTCGAGGTTCTTGCATTGGAATCGGCTCAGGCAAGTCAGGAGTGACAAGATTGTCGAGCTGCTCCTTCCTTCGTATCTTCTCCTTGAAATGCCCAAACTGAAGCGCATCCAATTCCTCATTCGACATGGCAACAACTTCTGCGTCGCGAAGCAGATCCTCTAAGTTGGCAGAGTCGGGATCGAGCTGATCATCCGAAGAGTCGAGAAGAGCATAATGCGGGACCGCCTTTGCAGGAGCCTTACCCACCGCCACCTGCATCGCAGGCATAGGCTCAGGTTGAGGCTTGCTGGGCTGCGATCGATGGAAGAAATTCCACTTCCTAGGCTCCTTGGGCTTCTTCTCCAACTTCTTCGGCTTTGTCAACATACCCTTCCTCGCCGTCCCAATCTCCGCCTTCTCCATCAACGACTCATTGGACAGTATACTCGCATCCAAACTCGTCATCGAAGGCGACACCCCCATATTCTCGAAGTTCAACGGTCGAGGAAGATTCAACGTCCCAGTTGAATTATTGAGAACCGAGCGACGAAACCCCAACGAGCTCTTCCCAACACCATCATCACTACTATCACTCGTCCTCCTCCCCTTCCGCGTTATCGCACTCACCCTCTTCGTATTCTCCTTCGGCATAGCAGAAGGCCACAACGTCGTCCTCGAAACCTCATGACTGAGACCCGATCCCTTCAACTCAAGACTCGGTCTAGACCGATCCAGCGGTGGCAAGCCCGTATTACTCTCCGTTCGCGTTAACTCCGAACTTGCATTCTGGTTCTCGATAATCTCACCCCCGCCAGCGATAATCACAGGACTCATGCGATGGAGTAAGAAAGGGTCGTGTGTTCGTGTGCTGGAGACGCTTTCTTGGGATGAGGAGGTTGCGATGCTGAGACTGATGGAGCCTTGGCGGGATGAGAAACCGCCTGTGCTGCTGGATCGTCCTCGAGAGGCGGCGTATTTGCCGTACCCTTCGTGGCCGGTTCCTGCTGCTGGGCCTTTTCTTAAACCTCTGTTCTCAAGTGTTGTTACTTCGGGAGTGGTCTTGGTGCGTCTGCTGAAGAGTCCGAATCGCGACTTGGTGTTCGAGACACTTGGGTTTGGCGTTCGTGAGATGCCTCTCGATGTTGGCGGATGCGGTCGAAGATCAGGAATTATGCCCAAACCAGATGGCGCAGGTGTCGCTTCTCGCGGTGATGGTATGACAGGACTCGGCGATGGATTGTTTCGTGACGGTAATCGACTTCCAGGCTGTGGCCGCAGAGTAGGCTGACTTGGCAATTGAGGCGACGACCCAACACTCCTCGGCTTTGGAAGAGCACTGTGCCTTCGACTTTGTAGAAGACCTGTGAGGTTGCTTTGAACAATTGGCGACACTCCCATTTGAACGTGCAGATCAGGTGCCCCTTCCCTACTAGGCCGCATCGGTGGAGTCACCTTAGTCATTGGAGCAGCGGTCCTGGTAGGCCTCGTTGGCTTCACATGCGATGGCTCAGCAGGAGGCATCATGATGGGCTTTGCAGGCGCCTGGGAAGGCTTAGAAGGAGAGTCTTCCGGTTCTTCCGATCTCGACTTCTTGAACTTTTGCGATGACTTTCGAGGTGGTGGACTTGGCGGAAGTGGCGATAATCTCTTTTTTTTCTTCTTTTCCTTAGCCTCTTTCGACTTTCCATCACCCTTCACTGTCGAGTTCGACGAGGACGAAGTGATGGACTCTCGTAGTGATGGAAGACCTTGCGGTGATGCTTCGGTGGGAATGCTTGCAGCTCGCCGCCTACCTGTCAGAGGAGGTCTGTTGAGTGCCGGGCTACCTTGTCGTAATCTTGGAGTTGTGGTGGCTTTCATGGGGGCCAAGATACCAGGGGATTGAGATGAGATGGATGTCGGTGTGGTATCCCTGCTGTAAGCGCCGGGACCAGGCGATTCTGAGAATCGCGTCGATGGACTCGCGCTGTATCCACTGCCACTATACCCGCTGTACCGATGATGGCTACTCCCGCCTGAGTATAATGGAGTCCCGGAAAAGGACGTGGATGGAGGCAAGTCTTGTGTTGACAGTTTGTGTGGTAGATCCGTAATGTGTCTGTTGTGAGCCCCAGTCTCTGGCTTGAATCGATACCTGTCCAGCTCCGGATATATCTGTGGCGACTCTTTCGTGGCTGGTGTCTTGGATCTCGCTGGCCTAGTGAAGATCTCATTATAAGCCTCAGCCGACTTCTGCGTAGCATCCGTGCTCGGCCGCCTGTCAGACGAAGTCGAAGAGAACTTTGTCGATGACGATGAAGACTCTTTCCTTTCAGACTGGAGAGGAGAAGGCTCGGCTTGTTGCGCAACAGAGGAAGGTTTCCTCCGAAGTACATTCCGAGATGACTTTCCTCTCAACTCTGGAGTCGGCCTCACACCTGACGTTGCAGTTTTGGGGAGATTCCGACTAAACCCAAAGCTCGAACTGCCGCTTCCCGTCCTTCTTTCCTCCAGCTTCAGTCTCGTACTTGGCGATGGGTCGCGCATGCTCGGTCTTGGTAGCCCCATCTGCTGTGGCTTTCCTGCCGAAGGAGCTCTCATCCTCGTCTCCGTTTCCATCTGCCCTGAGATATGCGCAATGTCTGCCTCCCTATGCTCCAGCTTCTCCTGCCTCGCAGCACCCTGCTGCATATATGTGCCTAACCTTCTCGCTCTCGTCGTCTCGCCTGGCCGAGGCGGTGGGTCAAACCCAGATCTGTACGAAGCCATTATGTTCCTGCTATCGTCACGGCATTTAAATGTATTGCCCAACGTTGTGCTGTTGTACCAACGTTATAATAATTCCTCCGCGCCCTGTATGTTCAACATTCCTTGCGGAAGATGCGGTCTTTGTAAATAAGAAGAAAGCCTCTGTACCTTGTCAGTCAGCATGTGCATAGTAAGGCAAACAAAAAGAAACACTTGAGTTCAATGCGGGGCAACTTACAACCAGTAACCTTTATGACTTGTCCTAATACCAATACTTTTTTTGAACGTCCGCGAGGACTGATATCTAAAAAGAAAGAAGCTCAGGGTATATAGCTATGAGCAGGGTACCATACGGCAACGGCAAATGACTAGGCGCGATGTAGTGGCGACCAATATGGTACGAACTTGCACGTGCAGATAGCCACCAGGATAGGTGATATAGGCACGGCTGGAATATTATTGCATGCACCACCAGGGCTCCTTGAAACTGTGGGACTGCGACTGATGATATCGACGAACAAAAAAGGAAAATAACGAAAGCAAGTAATTAATTTCTGATAGCAGAGTAGTCGAAAAGGGAAGAGGGAAGAGAGAATGAATTCCCAGGTGGAGACCGCGAGTTTAAGGGTCGCACGTAGTCGGGACGATCGAAGACCAGAGTGTGGGGACTAGTAATCCGTGGTGCGTGCAGGGGATGCAGAACCTCAGACGAGGGGTTGTAGTTGGGCGCTCAATGTCGTTGGGCGAGGTCGTGAAGCGCCTGGGAGTCTCGAGCAGCGCAAGCCTCTTCCTCTGTCAAGTTTGACGGAAGACCGGTCCTGTGGATTTGGTGGAATGGCAGCTCTGTAGTGGTGGTAGTGAGGACGTCCTAAAGTGGGCTGATCCATCAGATATGAAAGCCAAGATCGTTTCCAGCGTGGAGCCTGGAGATGCTGGAAGGCTGGAAGTGCCGTGGCTACTCAGTCCCGTGGCTGTCACTGATATCAGGACGAGAGGTATATTTGCTTGTGGCGTCGTCGGGCTTTCGTCTGTCTCGCCAGTCATCTTCCCAGTGAGTAACGTGCAGGAGTCCCAGTCAGGCGGCCTTTGCGGGACCCAGTGAATGCCACTCCTGGAGTCGCCGGGAGTCGTTGACCTGGAATAGAAACCGTTGCAAATGGAAAAGACCTACGAAGTGACCTCTGCACCAGCTGTTTGAGTGGTCGATGGCCCGCAGCGTGGAGACGAGGTCCTGTACGGGCAGGCCAGCGAACCGGGCCCCCAAGGCAATGTCTGGCCAAGGCCAACTCACTCCCTCGATTCCACGACTGTCCTCTCTTCCTCGGTCGGGCAAGACGCGCAGGGCAAATGCAGGACTGCAGCAGAAACTGGCAGCGCTGCGCCCTCCTGCAGGTCCATCCACTCTACATCAACGCTTCTGCAGCAGTCGCGAGCATCGCATGCTCTGGAGGCCTATAAGAAGACCGCAGCGCGGTCTGGCAGGATTGATAGGAGGTCATTGGAGGTGTGTGAGGCAGGATTGCGTGCGGCGGTGGGAGTTGTTGGTGGGAGCGTTTGCGACGTTGGGGGAATCGAATAGACGCTGTGTCATCATTCGTCGGCTAAGCTGGGAGGGGGCCATGAAGCCTTCAGGGTAGCCGCACAGTGGGGGGAGCACCAGCCCAGAGACAGCCAAAGCCAGTGAAGCCACAGGGTCACCGACTCTTCCACGGCCGTGTCAAGTTTCGATCACCCACGGATCCTCCACATCTGTAACCAGTGGCCATGCGCTGTTAGTGAGTCTTAGAAACTCTGCCAGAGCTGCTCTCTGGCCTGTGTCGGCTTTCCGCGATGGCGAACAGGTGCGCTTGTCGCTTTCTGCATGGCTATTTTGGTCATCATCGCTTCATTATTGCCAACATCCTGCGCGGCCCTCAGCGGCACTGCGCGTATGAAGATCATGTGCCCGTCATTGGGCCGCCAGGGACCTCTCAATATCGCCATGTCCGAACTCAACATCAGCTTTCAGCGGTACCTGGGTACGGCCTCCATTCTTCTTCTTCTTCTACGTAAAAGACCTCCTGACCCCGAAGTTGTGCGAGATGGAATCTTCACGGACCGGACGGAAGGCCATGGTCGTGAACGGGTCGCATCGTTCCCTTCCTCCCTTCACAGGCTCGATGTCTTGGCAGGGTACTTTCAGGAGACCGCCAAAAGACCGTCCAAGATGCCAGGAGGGCAACTTGTGACGGTCGACCTCGTACATTCCCACCAACAGTAAGTATCTCGGTGGAGTATCACGTTTCAATTCTCATCATTCCTTCCTTCTCTTATTCCTCATGCTCCACTTGTAACATATCCGTGATCAAAGGCTAGCCATCTCTGTGCTCTCGTTGGTTCACCCCGGGATTTTCACACCCAATCGTTCTGATAATTTACATTTTCGGGGCGGCTCGAGAGGGTAGGGAGAGCCCCTGACCCCTCCTCACCCTTATGTTTCTCCTTACCCGTTCATGGGCTTTCGATCCTCCCAAGGAGCGTCGTGAGCAGTTAACTTTTGTTTGAAAGATGGGCTGGATTAGGAAACTGGCTGCTCTTGGTCATCAATCCATGATAAGGTTGGAGGTTCTCCAGGAGTCGCTCCAGGGATCGGCGAGTATCCGGCAAGACATGCCTGTATGATTTGATGCCGTGCTTTCTCGCTCATTATTACTCCGTACTGTTGCGTATATGCAGTACGAAATACGCACGAAAAAGAAAAGATTCCAGCCCAGACACCCGATCCCGAACCCAAGTCATTATAAACGATCAAGCCAGAAGCGAGCGCCAGAATCTATTGAGGTGCCAGAAAGAGACATCTTCGCGCGGCGCACCACCTCATTCGGATTCAGCCCACCACCTGACTCATCTCGTGGACCTGAATCAAGGCCCAAATTCCAGGTCCGCATCAAATCGACAATATCTAAGATCACGTTCCCAGCAAAGCTGAAGCGCGCATTAGCGGACGGGGAATTTGTGCGTTGTCGCGGCTATCTGATCATCTCGTAGCCTCGGAGTAGTCGCAATTGTGGCGAGTGCCTTGCATGACTTCGCCACAATTGCCTTCGCCTTGGAACCTTATGCGTTGACGTGGCAGGCGAAAGTTTTGACTAAAGGCTTTGATGCAATATTTTCCAGGCACCGAACTAAGTGAAGATAGGCGCGCTCACTCCGATGGAAGCCTTTTCGAACGTTGGGATCGAGGTGCCTTTGGCTTGAAAGTTAGAGCAAGGCCGTTTTCAACTCAGCAGGGATGTAAGACCCCTCATTGGACTCTGGGGTCAAGATGTGGCTTGACCGTCTTAGGGTTTGGTGAAGTAACACGATACCGGTGGGTGTGGTGTCACAAGGTTGTTCTCTAGACCTTCGCGTCTAGAATCTACACGCACTTGGAGAGAGGTTCGATGTTGTACGAGTTAACGAGATGGAGCCAGCCGAGATGGAGCCAGCCTGGATCAGAGCCTGGGAGGTGGAATCATGGGATGGTGCAAGGATTGGCTTGCTGGTACAGGTACTGTATCTGCTATTGTATGGTATGGTATGGCACGACCTGTCGTGTTAGCACTCAATCTCGGGAACCTATTAAGTCAGCCAAACCCATCTTTATAACTTCATTTGCGTGCACAGATTCATCTAAGATCCACCCAAGCATCCATATATTCCCGCGGATTCTATGCTTACTCCACAACGGATATGATGATTCTCCAAGGATTTTGATGTCGGTGGCACGGAAAAGGCATGGTCCAAATCGGTAAACCATCAGAAGCCTATTAGAACGTCGAACGTCGCTTCTGCATCCTCATTCGCGAATCCCTAGTCAACATACATGCTTCACCCTATCCATCGTGCAGAGGCTACTCTGTTAGCACTGAGAGTAACATCCGGTGGAAACAGGGAGTTGCTCACCCGACAGAGCCTTGACCTAGAAGACAGACAGTCCCCGCGGCAGCCGCAAACCTTGATAGAAGGCGTGATATGTGAAAGGAGAAATGTCGAAACGAAATACCACCGAAGCCTCAAGCCACTGTCCCACCCGGTTCGTTTCATGAAATGTGATATAATGTGATGAAGCATCGAGAACGGAAAGAACGACAAGAATGGAAATTCGGTGCAGGAATCGTCACAATGACTTGCGGGGTGCATGACTGAATCGGTATTAGGTGCAGAAAGTAGAGCCATTTTCATTCTCCGAGAACGCCATCAACCCACCGCGATCGCTGCCAAGACTGTCAAATTTTGCTAGTTTACACGGGAAGCGGGAAATCTCCGATATCAAGATGATCGAAGGAAATGTGAGACCAGGTCGTCCTCAGGTCGATGTTGCAGCAGCTTCTGGTGCTTTGCCAAATCTCTTCGCCCGCGCCTCCGCCTTTGCTTTCTCGACTGGGTCATCTGTGATCTTTCCGAAACCCTGCTTTTTGTTCAATGGCGCGGCGCCCCTGGGTTTTGGGTCTGCTCTTCGGTCGGGTGTCTGTCTCTTCGCTGCTCTTCCACCACGACCACCGCCCTGCTCATCTCTGGCTCGCTTCTGTCTGCGCTCGGGAAGGGCAGAGTCCAGACCACTGATGACGGTATCCTTCCCCTCTGTTCCAAACTTCTTCGCACGTTCTGCCAGCTTCTTCGCTTCCTCGTTCTCGGGGATGTTGAATCGCTTGGCACGAGCAGCCCGCTTCTCGGCCTCCTTCTGAGCGTCACTCTTCTCCAAGCCAATGCTGAAATCTTCCTTCGGCGCCTCTGGCTCTGGAGCTGGAGCTACCTCTGTGGTTGTAGCACCTGATGACGCGACAGCCCCATCTGCGGCTTTCAGAGCGTCCTCTCCCCCGGTCACCTTCAAATCTGTCGTTGTAGAAGGATCGACATCGACTTTCTGGTTTGGAACAGCGACAGGCGTATCGATGACACCTTGACCACCGGCTGCAACGGCAGCGGCAGCGGGTACAGTTGCCTTGTTGTCGTCCTCGTCCCAGTCAATTTCATCTTCGGCAGCGCCTGCGGTAGCAGCTAAAGGAAATTATATCAGCATTATGCGCATATCGAGGTGGGAGCGGCAGAGCGCATGAATTGAGTAATCATACCTGTAGCGCCACCAGCTTTCTTGTCATCTTCTTGTAATCTTGCGATGAGGTCGGCTTTGTTGCCAGAGACCACGAGCCCACGCTCCTGGAGAATCTTCTTGAGGTCAGGGACCTTCAGTTGGGTGTAATCTGCCATTTTTGGAAGTGTATGATGTATAAATAGGTGTCGCAGGATGTTTGTGAAGACGATTGAGGTAGATTCGGAATTGTGCGATGGGTTGCGGAGATGGTGTTGAAGAGTTGAGCTCGGTGGTGATGTTGAGTTCGTTCTTGCGCTGCTGCAACGCGTTCTTAGCCTTGGTCGACGTGGTGATGCAAGGGGGTCCGTGTAGCCTCGCTAGACACACCCCTTGCACCAAAACCGTCAAAATATCTTCGAACCTCAACACAATAGAAGAGATGTCATTTTCGTTGACCTTTAAAAATAATTCAGCAGCAATGTTTGCTTATCACTGCAATATCATAAAAATGTGCTTCTGAGTGACTAGAGTCCTAGCAAGTGACGTGGGGACGTGGTCGTTGACATTATATCTATTTTAAGCATTGCTCCATTTATCATCTTCCTCAAGTCCTGATTTGAGTGTCACATTACCTTTTTTTTGTCTCGAATCGTGAGTGCGATATGCTATATCATGTTCATGATCTCACACATGCAAAACTGACAAGAGGGGTACGTTCTTGATGCTGCTCAAAGCGCAAGGAGAATCCGAGCCGCATTACTGCACATCTACCCTCAGGTTCTACATTATGATATCAATCGAAGACCCAGTGTTAGAGCCTCACTCACAAACATACGTTTCTAGTCGTTCGAGGTTGTCTGACAAGAAAGAGCCAATTCGTGTCACGTGAGATATTTACATCGTGCCTCCTGACAACATGTCTAGCTCCTGAGTGCCTATGAATGTCACAAGAATGACAAGGTCAAGGGAGGGTTGAAATTACGTTTGAAAATCTAGCTAGGTGCCATTTCTTGGCAAAGTAACTTGTGATTAGGCATATACTACAGCCCTCCCATCTGAGCATCAGCTTCGCTCTGCCTTGATGAACATACAAGGCTTTAAGCTCAAGTCGCTCCTGCTCAAGGGCTATCGTTTAGCTCATCCATGTCCGAAAATATCAGCTTCAGAATCCTCAGAGTCTTCAATCCAATCTCGATCGCCAACAACGCAGTACACCTCGATCTATTCAACCTCGACTCCAACATGGCGAGATCCAGAAAAGCAAATTCTAGGTCCGGATTGAGCACTTTCTTTAAATCTTCGAAGTCCTCTGGTATCACCAAGACCAAGAAATCGATCTGTCCACCCACCAGCACCAAAAATCCCGCGACAATTTCAGGCAAAGCAACGAAGACTTTCGAGCCAATTACCTTTCCAAATCTCTACAAGGAAGGGTCGGCTTCTGACAAGGTCGACGCAAAGGATTCATCTCTTCCATTTTCGATCTCTCCTTCTGCCAACATTGCAGTCGCCTCTGCCACCCAGGCTCCGGCCCAGAACACTTCCCTAGAACCCACGAAGACCTCCCTCCCGGATACCGACAACTCCCAAACACCAATCATCTCCATCGATGCTTCCGGAAACGCAATAATCAACAGGCCCCTTCCCATCTCCGAGATGACCAATGCCGAAATCCTTGAACTAACGTTGGAGCTCTACAAGCATTTTGACTACGCCTACCATGAAATCAGAGGCAAGATCGAACCCCCTAGTGCTGCTTTCCGTCTTTATAGAGCTGTTTGACTAATTGCGATCATACAGAAGCCCTCAACATTGCTTTGAATGCCAACCGTCAAGTGATCACCAAGGAGGATCTGGTAGCTGTCCGCGAAGAACAAAGGGCGAGGTTGATATTAAGGTACATGGATGAAGCAATATACGAGGCACAGGATGTGGTCGAGGGAGAGGCTATGAGGATGCAATGGATGGGATACTGATGCATTAGCGGATGGGGAGATGAAATGAACACTGCAAGCTGGGAATTGCAAGTTAGGAGTGGGGATCTTTGCTGTGGATATGAAAGCTGGTTCTTGCTTTACCTTTAAATAAGGATCTCAAGGAGAGTCATAGGTTCTCTCACATCCGAAGCATTCGATCAGATAGAGCAACATGATGCCAAGGCACTTCAATTCAAATCCATCATGACGTTGAACATCTCAGCCATTTCCTTTCTTGAGGGTGAGCCTCCAAGACAAAGAACACAGGCGCTCACATCCGAAAGATTTGCACAGGCATTTACAGCTGCCGCGTGATTGTTAGTGTCGTTGAATCAAATGCATAAACCGGTTAGCTTCATATAGAGGAATGATACAACGACAATAAGCGGGGCCCTTTCCAACGTTTCGTAGAAGGGAAGAATACAACGAGAGTAAGCGAGCCCCTTTCGAACCTTTCGTGTGGAGGAACGATATGAGGACAATAAGCGGGGGTCTTTCTAATGTTTCGTATAAGGGAACAATTCAAGGACAGTAAGCGAGCCCCTTTCGAACATTTCATATGGGGAAACAATCGGATAACACCAGCGAGACTGTCGTATATGGCAACGATAGCACGACACTTGCATGATATTCCTACACTGTTCATCGTCTTCCTGTGAAAGGCGCTGTGCATTTCTTTCCAACAGAGACTCAGCTTCACTGAGAACTCTTGAGCAAGTCCTCTCTGCAGGGACTTCCGTATAGGGGAACATTAGGGGGGTATAAGCGAGAGTTTCGAATCGGGGAACGATAGTACGATAGCACGATAGTACTTACGATAGTACCTACGCTGGTGCCTACGATAGTAGCAGGAGTTTCGCGTAGGAATCAAAAGAACGACGCTTGTTGCTACATTATTACACTGAACGTGCTCTTCTTTGCGAAAGTCACCGCGTATTTCCTCTCAGCGAGCAGTCAGCTTCGCTGGGCTTTCTTCAGCACATTCTCTCTCGTAATTGATCCATGAATGAAGCTGTAATTGCTCCAGCTCCTATTCAATTTCACTAATCGCCACTGAAGGCTCTGAGCTGCTGGGTCTACCCTCGCCAACTACATAACTTCGACAACTTAATCCAAATACAGAAGCCCAAAGTCCTTCCTCTCAAGACTCATCACGTCGATCCTCAACACCTTCAACCTACCATCCAAGATGGCAGCAACCTCACGTACCAAATCGAAGGCCAAGCCCGCAGTCAAGAAGAAGACGAACAAGATCTCAAAGCCAGCTGAAGTCAAGATCACCAAGAAGCCCCAGTCGAAGAAATCCCGTCGATCTCGATCCATGGCACCAACCCCCGAGCCTGTACCTCATGACTCTATCATTGTCAATACCTCACCTCGATCCTCTCACTCTTCTCGATCTTCAAGTCCCGCAGCCAATCCATCTAATTCCTCGCACAAAGACCATCAGCACCTCACCTGGACGAAGCTGAAGGAGAATATCCCCTTGTTAATGATGGAATTCCCAGACTACAGTTTCGATGAGATTGAAGGTATACATCCCTCAATCCTCGCTACGACCCCTTGCCTTCACCGCCTTTTGCTTCTGCCAACCGCCTCACACTCCCCCCTTTCTTTCACCGCCTTCGCCTCATCCTGTTTCTGCCCACCTTCGCTACGACTTCCCTTTTCATCATGCTAACGGCTCGCTTCGCAGATGCGCTCCTCCTCTCCTTCCTCGGCGGAAGGCAAGACGGTATCACGGTGGAGGACCTCCGCTCCGCTCGGGACACCATCAAGGCAAAGTCCCTGGCGGAGCGGGTCTCCTCGATTGTCTACATGGGACGATTGCGGGAACGGCAGCTGGGAATTCCGAACTAGGCGACTGGGAACTTGGGGAGACGTCGGGCATTGCGCGGGGTGGAGTGGAGGCGGCAGTCTGGATGGGAAACTCAGTTATTTTAGGTCTCTGGCGGGGGCGGAAAATGTCGGTTATGGGATAGGTGCACATCGATATGGTGATTGCACATGAAATGGAGGGACAATGAATTGCTCTTTCTCCACTATAATTATTTCCTCTCCTTCCTTTGGACATTATGGTGACGCAGCCCGCTCCGCGCCACTGATTCAATGTCTGTCTCAGCTAGCTCGAGAGCAAACGCCCATGACACATTTATAATGTCCCATGAGAACAGGAACATTGACTTTACATACACAACTTAGGCAACCCACCTCACCCCAAGTCTCCGATGTCTACACCAGCCGTCTTAGGGCTTACACCCATGAACACATTTATAACACCCCGTGAGAACAGGGACAATGAGTATACACGCACAGTTTGAGCAACCAAACCTCACTCTCCACCATGTTCATTCTTCCAACTCCCAGCGAAATGATGCGTAACCAATGCACCAGCTGGAATATGACCCTCTTCATAATGATTGGAGCTCCTTGCAAAAGCATAACCTGGCAGAATCAAGACATCACCAACCAACTTCGGCTCTTCCAGCTTCCAAATGTCCTCGACCTCGATCTTGCTTTCGAGAGTCGAAGCTAAACTTTTGAGAATGCTGCTCGTCATCCTCCTCGGGCCAGTGAAGTCCACCACGTCTCCAGTCATTTTGAGTGTCAAGTCTGCAATACTGATGTTGTGCTCTTGAGCCTTCTGATTCATGGCATCGAGAATGTCCTCGATGACCATCATCATATGTGCGGATTGTGGCTTTGCCATCACTGTCCATGTGGCGAATTGGCGAACGAAGTTTCCTGGCCATCCCACATCAAACTCCCAACCCACAACCAGACTGACATTTGCCTTGTACCGTCGCGGTATCCAGTCTTGGATGGCCGTGTTTGGCTCGCATGAGACATCAAGATCGCTCCAAAGTCCTCCCTCGGCATAAAGAAGCAGATATCGCAAAAGATCGGCTCTCAAAATAGGTACTGAGAGCGATAGATACGTGTGGACAATGTCGGCTCGTGATGCGAAGTGTTCCTTGACAAAGAGGTCGCTGGAGTCGTCTGTCAAGAACTCTGGCTTCCAGCCCACATTCTGGTCGAGGCAAGTGCTAGTCCATTCCTTTGACTCTTTGCTCAACCCTTTCGAGCCAAGCTTGTACCATAACTTTTGGGGAATGCTGTTCTCGGTTTCGGTCGTGAGTGAAGAGTCTTCGTGCTCGGCTAAGCCTTCATCCCAGTCGCCGAGCCCACCGATGGTATAGTAGAACAAGAAAAGAATGCAAAATGTAACGAGTGAAGCGGAAATAGATATTCTGGAAGTTGAAAGTGGTCGATGTGCGAGCAACATGCTGGATGCTGCGATACATCTGTCGAGGAAGAATGAAGAAAGGGTTTGGTGCGAGGGCAAATCATGACATGTAGGGAGTTCATCTGACAGCAACACTCGCACTTGGGGTGTCGGTTATGCGCAGGAGCAATAACCAGGCGCACGTTTCTATATCAGAAGTTTCCCACTTTTCAAAGTTTACATTTGGCCCCCCTGAAACTCGCTTAATGCCCTGCGAACACGCTGAGTGGATGATGCGACCCAGCAGTTTGGTCCAAACCAACAACCAACAACCAACAATAAGAGCACCAATAACAGAGTCCGGGAACCGCCCAAGTCTCCCCGGGGACCCCAAGTTCTGGAATGCCCAATTGTTGCAACTGCTGTGCCATATTAGGTGTCGTTCATTTCCCAAAATTCTTTGCGTGCGCTCACACCGCAAATTGTGGTTTCTCAGATTATTTACCCAGCCCAGACTATGGCGCTTCTCTGTGCCTCCTCGCTTTTAGTCTATCAATGACATTTCGTGCCAGGAATCGCTGAGTAACAGATGTTCTATACAACCTTCAACATGCGTCTGTTATCCTTTGGATTTATCTTGTCACTTTGCACTGCCGTACTAGGGATGGAATTCGTCAATCCTCCACCGTTTGCGGCAACTACGGATTTCTCTCTAAACACAATCTACGTGGAAGGATCCATCCTCGACATTGAATGGACAGCAGGACCAGCTGGGAACAACACCTCACTCACACTATGGCAGCTGAATGGGACGCAGTACCTACAGCCATTCGAGTATCTCACGCGTAAGTTCATGGCTTGTGTATCAATAACTGGAGGTTTTCCTTGCTGTAAGTACGTTGTGGCTGACACGACTTTCGTTGACCAGAAAATGTATCAGGTAGCATCACATCTTTGGCATGGACAGTCCAAACAACAAAGGATCTCGCGATCTCGAACATGTTTTACCTTTGCATGTTTCTCGTGGGTGCTTCTGCTTCTGAGGCAAATAGCCACTACTTTAACATCACGAGCAAGAATGCCGTAAACCAAAATCCAAGTTCAAGCGCCGGAAGCTCTACGAAGGCCACAAGTTTAACCCAACTCGGCTCTTCGAACACAGTAGTCTCAACGCCCGGATCGATCTCTACACCCAACACGAGCTTGTCCCCTGGTTCAGCATCCACGTCGTACTCTGCGTCGGCAGCTGGACCGACATCAGCCTTATCAACCACAGCTAGTGCTTTCGGAGGACTGGGCGCGGGAGCCAAAGCTGGACTTGGTGTTGGAATTCCTGCGGCGGTGTTTTTGGGCATTGGCATAAGCTGGATCTTCTTTTGCTGGCGGAAGAAGAAGGATCAATTTGCTGGGAAGGATTCGATAAGCAAAGGTGATGTTCAAGAGCAGCAGCAGGAGAAATGGCAAAGACATCAGTTGATGGGCGATGAGCACATGATGGAGCCTCCGGTCTTCGAACTGCAGGACTCAGTTGCCCATGGAGAACAAGAAACAATGAAATAAATTTGGTCTACTTACAGACTACTGTACTTGATTCGCATCTTTCTCCTTCTGTTAGAGTCTGAGCGAGACACCCCCTTTTGATCGATCACCTTCGCTGCGAGAGACCAGAATGAACAACGTACAACTGATGAACTTCCATGATGATTTCGTATGTGTGAGCAAAACAAATGCAAACGCGCCAACGGGTCAAATGTTTCACGCAAGAGCGCTCCGCAATGGCCTACGATCGTCAACTCGAGCATATGCTCATGAAGGCTCGCACCGATACGAAGTACAACTTCCTTGGCAAGGACATCATGAAGTATTTCTGCGCTCGTCTCTTCAAGCTCTAGGTAGATCGCCCTGACTTGGGATCCTGATATTCAATGCTTTATGGCCGAGACCCAGACCCGGCACTTCCACTGTAAGTTCTTTCCACCAATTCGCAATGTTGTTGTTGACATGCGTTAATATGATGCCAAGTTGCTCACGAGCCCTTCTCTGACACCCAACCACCTACTACCGCCTCTGGTATCAAGGCCGAGACTCCCGCCGCAGCCGATAACATCAACGTCACTCGTGACTTGCTTGATATGATGAGTCGCCATAAGTTCGCAACCCAGAAGATGAATGAGCACCTCGCTGTGAGTGTCTTTCTAATATAATTACGCACGAACTCTAGCTGATTTCAATACATCGCAGGTCATGAAGGGAACGGCCAAGCAAGAGAACGACATTCACCAAGCCAAGTGCGCCGAAGTTGACGAGCACAAGACCCTCACCAGCGGAAACATTTCCAGTGCCGGTGTCAGAAGCTACATCAAGAAGTTGGAGGGTGATCTTGTACATAAGCGTGATTTCATCAAACAGACGACTCTGTGTTTCAAGGACTACAAGGATCGCAGCCGTGTTGAGAAGCAGAAGTACAAGGACTTTGCTCACGAGCTGACCGCTCAACTTGTAAAGCGCGACATCGTCGTCACCAAGTTCGAGGAGCTTAACAAGGTCGAGGTTCTTGAAGTTGAAGAAGATGCTGCTACTGCTGCAATTCTTGCCACCAAGGCTGGCCCTAGGAAACCACCCATAAGAGAATCTCCCCTACACGCACAGACTGCTCAAAAGGGCAGTTGACAGGGAGGATCAAACTCGGACCACCTGCTAAAGAGTGGGCGCGGGAGATCTACAAGGGGGACTAAAAGCACAGACTTAAAGCTCACGGACTTAATAGACTCACAAGTAGATATATCAAAGCGTTGGTTTCAAAGTTTATTGCACTATGTAATACGAGCTACGCTCTCATCTTACCCCCACCCTTTTTCACGGCCCCAGCTTCCCCCCAAGTCTTTCACAGTATCTTATCTATTATCAGTTAGCAAAGGCCGTAAAAAGGGAAAAAAGAAGAGAAAGAAAAGAAAAGAGACCCACTTTATATGATATAAAAGAAGAGGGAAGAGAAAAGGACTTAGAAAAAAAATATTTTTCAAATCCGCAACTAAGAAAGAAGATTTTAAGCACTTGTAAGGGCCCTTGTCTTTCGAAATGTCTATAAAAGCCTTAGCAGTGTGCTACAAGGCTTTAAAAATGGGTGTTTTCGAGCTCTGTGATTAGTCCTTTAAGCAGTCCGGTTCGAAGGGCCTAGTTAAGCAGTTTCAAGCCCTGCAAACCTTGCGATCAGACCTTTTGGAGGTGCAAAAGGGTCAAAAATTGGTGGTCATAGGAGAGATTCTCCTACACTGTAGGAGAATCTCTCTTATGGGTGGTTTCCTAGGGTGGTGTCGATGCTCTCTTCGTGGAGAAAGGTAAAGGTAGCGATTGATCTCTTCTCGCGGTCTCTTCAATCATGCACTGAGTCGAGGCTTAGTTGTGTTCACTCTTGACAGATTGCCAGACCATTGTTGTTCTCTTCATAGACTTGAGCTAATGAATGCATGACTGTCCATAAAACATTGATGATTTCGTAATCTCGACTATGGTGCATTTGAAGCCTGAATACCAATTGCAGCCATACATGATATGGTGGGACCATCGCTCGGTAGCAATGAGATAGTCAGCCTCTGCGCTCTGCGCAGTATCTAGAAGGAAAAGAATTGTTGCTAGCGAGTCGTCAAAATTGTACCTAATAATGTGTGTACACGTTTCCGGCCTTACGAAGGCCCGTGATAACTCCGATAGCTCCGCTTGGGCGGTGGTATCTGGAACGTCTATATAAATTTAAATTGTAAAATTGGTTATCGCTTGCTTGGTCCTCATAAGTCGTTGTGGGTGCACACTCAACGCTTCTTGACTAGGTAGGTTAAAAGGTTGAGTTTCTTGGCTTGGTTGGTCTAACGGCTAGCTAGGTCCTCGGAAGTCTTGATCTTTTGCATTGCCTTTCCTTTTTCTGTGTTACTTTTTGAAAGTTTTATAATTTTTTTTTTGGCGTTCAGAATTGCTTAGCGCGGCTCGCTTAGCCAATGAAGCGAGACACTCCCCTATTTCTCGATCACTTTCATCAAATGCCCCACTCGATAAGCAACATGGAATACATGCCTTGGTTCTGCTTCTAAGCTGTTCAAATCTATATCCGACCTCCTCATTGAAGCCGAGCACTAGCAAACCCCACTCACGATCAGGACCAACACTAGCCTCCCTCGAAAGATATGACAAGTACTTTGAAGGTTAAACAAATCAATTTTTCGAAAGAACATAGGTTTCGAGCCCAAGATGAGTATGAGCGAACCTCCCCACAGACTGAAGTCGGCCAGTCCAATCCTCTTTAGTGTTGCCCAGCTTGGCGTCCAAAGCGACATGCCCCCTTTCGATCGATCCGTTCACCGTAAGAGACTACAATCATAGTATGCAACTTTTGAACTTCCAAATTGCCTAGCATGCAAAATGAGACACTTCCCATTCGGTTAATTAACTTTACCGCGCGAGATCATAATCAACAAAGTGCACCCTGTGAACTTTCATGTCGGTTACCGTCCAAAGCCAGGTGCCCCGCTTTCGGTCGATCACCTTCCCCCTGTTACCCTACTACCAACAGCTGCACAGCTTGTGAACTTTCATTGTGCCTAGTTCTTTCATGAAGAATCCCAGAGCACAAGTTCCCACCCAGACCCTCGGTTCCTGATTGGAGAACGTAAACTTCCGCCATCTCCGCTGCACACCTAACTTCCTTCCTCCTACAGCACACAGAACACCCTCCGGGCGCAATCCCGCTACTGCAGAACAGAAAAAGCCATAGGTTCGCTTTCACAGGGCGAACGACCTCTTCCCACAGCATACACAACACTTCCCAAGCGCGATTCCGCCGCGGAACGGCACTCCGCTACTAGTTCGTTTGCGCACAACGAACGACCTCCTCCCACCACATGACATCAACTTCAGCGCGGAATCCCGCTACCGGGGAACGGCACTCCGACACGAGTTCACTTCGGTACAGCGAACAATATGTCTTCCACAAACGACATCGAGAAGTCGGACTCCGAGGACGGTCTCCAATCACCGAACAAGAACTCCACCAACCCAAATCCCACGCCCCCCAACCCAACACTTCAACCAATTATAACTTCGCTCCCCACCTCTTCCTCAGAAACCCCGAATTTTAGCATAGCATTCGGCAAGATCAGAGGAAGATTCCCTGGATACAGTACCCAAGAATTGGAGCGTAAGCTTTCTCCAATCTCGATCCTGTGCTGCGTTGACACACCCAAAAGTAGCACAAACCTTAGCACTACATGCGGGACGCAGGCATGTACGCCAGAAGCATGTATCTGCTGCTCGAGATCGCCTGATATGGGAGCAAAGGAGGGATGAGGAGCAGGGAGAGAAGGAGATGTCAACTTATGCCGCACCCTCTCTCGCACCAATGACCATGAACAACCCGTCCTCGACACACCATGCCAATTTCTCAACTCCAAACACCTCCTTCCCGCCAACGTTAGCAAACGCCTTGTCCCAGCCAGCACCCGGCAACACCCCAGCACCAACGACCAATCCAGCCGCTACCATCGTCTCCCCTGCGTCAATGCCGTCAAATACATTGATACAACCCACCAAGCCTACCAACAACGCAAACACTACGATCCCCTCATCAGCGTCCACCGATCCTACGTCCACAAACCAAACCTCCACCTCCCTCTTTCCCCACACCGCCAAACTCGCTCGCAAGTACCCTGGATACAGTATTCAAGAACTCACCCGTACGTCATCTCCCTTTCTCTCTCCTATATTCTCCCCCCTTGAATGTCTATCCAAACGCTCTATCGGCTTTTACCCTTGCCAGATACTACACCTAGTAATCCCTCCTTTCCCCTCCGTTCTATCCCCCATCATCCCCACCCTCTCAAACCAAGAACTAACAACCCCAAAGTAGCACACACTCTAACCCTCCGCGATAAAAGGAAACGAGTCCAGCCCCGCGACCTCCTCGCCGCCCGCTCCCAACTCCAAATAGAAGAAGAAAGCCGGAAACAAGAAGAGAAGATAGAGTTGTGGATGAGGGGTGTTGAGGCTGGGTTGAGGATTGCGCCACAATTTGATTTCTCGGAGCAGGTGAGGGAGACGGTTGGGATGGGTTTTGGTGGGGCTGATGGTTGAGGGGGAGTGGGACATTGAAATGGAGGTAAAGTTCTCAGGCTGGGGGAGAGAATGAGCTTCGATTGCATGGATTTGATAGACATACATACCATTGATGATTACTAAACATTACTGCCTGATTTTAAGGACTTTCGAGCTGACAAAGTCCCGTACCTGTTTTGGACAATTGGGATCAGTCGTACAACATCCAAGTCCTCTTTTTCAACTGTTTGAACCCCACCCATCACTTAAGGACTATCAGGCATACTCTCCTCATCCCAATCTCTCTTCCTCCCAACTTCATACCTTACTCTTCTCCCCGTAGCTCCATCTCCATTCAAACCACGATTAGCATTCGCCATCCACACTCCCCTCTCAAGTTTCAGCTTCACCCTTTCCTCCATCTCCCTCGCATAACCATTCTCACCCTCGCCCCAAGCAGCTCTCTCAAAACACCCCCTAACATCTCCTGCTGGCCACGGATACACTACTTCAAACGGCTGCGGGATGATGACTTCGTGTTCGGGCTGCCAGTCCATCTCTTCTTCAGTGTCACTATCGCTGGAAGAGAAGGCGTCATTGTCTGGGAGGTAGAGGTTGATTTTTTGGACTGCGGTATTAAGTGTTTGGATGAGGAAGCGTTTCAGGGTTCGTTGACGGTTCTTCCGTTTCGCTAGATTTGGGTCCGGTGGTATTCGTGGACCGTGAGGTGTGTTTGAGAATGGATTTCGTCCTTGCGATCGTGGGTTGTGTGATGGATGCAAGAATGCGCTCGAATTTGGACGAGGATGTGGGTTCGTGGCTTGGTAGGGAGGAGGCAGTCTGAGATATCTTTCGAATGGGTTCAAACTTTGCTTCGAGTTTGGCTTCTGAAATCCCCTGCGGCTATCGAAGAAGTCCTGAGCATCATTCCCCTCATCTTGGTACTGGTTTTGCTGACGATTCCTATTCCGCCGACCATGTTTCCCCATCTTTGCACTTGCAAGTGGTTGATCATCCTGTGTGCTGAAACGCCACGGCAGGGATATATAGATAGCTGTGGTGTAAAGAAGTGGAATGAATGAGGTATATGTATCGTGTAGATGCTTTTAGAACGATCTAGTTTGTAAGCTGGAACAAAGTCGTAGATAGACAATGAACAATGTAGGGTTTCGAAACTTCTTCTATGCTTCCTGTCGGCTTGGGCGCCGAGATAGTTTATCCGAGATGGCTGAACATAATGTGTTCATTTGAAAACCTTAATGCTGACAATATACAGCGTGAACATGACTCAGAAAAGAAAGAGGTTAGCTGGTGGAGATCCTTTGGCCTGGCTCTTGGTTCCATCCCCACTCTTTCAACAGCTTTTGCACGCGATAATCGGTCGCCCAGCCTAGATCCGCTTCAATGCCACGAAGTAGATCCAAGACGACACGACGTTCGCGGGCTTCGCTCAGACACTGGCCTGCCACAAAAAGTGGTTGCACTTGATGGATTCTGACACTTCCTTCAGGTCTCGACAGCGCAATACCACATATCTCATGAACGTGGTGACGGACTTCTCTTTCGATGGCGCGGTAAGAGCTTAGGCGATCAGAGAGAGTGCTTCGGCGTGCTGTTGACTCGTGGGGCTTGTTGATGAGTAGGATGGTACGGGCCATATGGTATGACTGCATGGTCGATGCACACATTGGTATGCTGTACCAGATCTCCGAGAATATTGCTCGCGCTGAGTCTGCAGGCACACTTCCGTCGGCCACTGGTGGAAGTCGTGCACAAGGCTTGAAAGTGTCAGGAAGTCCTTGCCGCCAGATCTCAAGTTCCTTCTCCAACTCTTTCCATCTCTGTAAAAGTAACATTTGATTTATTCCAAGGATTCCAGTAGGGCTTGACGGATCTTGAGGGAAGACGTGGTCAACCGAGTCTCCGGAAGCCATGTAGTTGACGATTTTCGACATCAGCCAAATAAGAGCATTCGATATCATGTCTTCTCTCATCACGGTTTGTTCCGGGAATGTCGTCTCGCGGGTGTTGCTCGGAACCACGAAGCCTTGCTGGTCAATTTGAAGTCCGGCAGCTCGCCAGAGGTCCCAATCCTCGGTGTTCAGCCTCGTTTGGCCTTCGTTGATGACTGATGATATGTTAGCTGGGAGAGGAGGTTCATCTATCATTACTTACGTGCAGCTAGAAAGTCCTGTCGAGCGAAGTTCCAAAACGTTGCCCTCCTAGCTCTAGATGGCCGAATGCGCTGTGAAATTGCCCCCGGGCTTGTGGGTGATTGAACAGGCATCATTCCTTCCTTCTCTGCCAAATCGAACAATGACTTTGTACCACTGAGATGGCGAGCCCAGGCAGAGTTGGCATTGTCAAGGAATTCGTAGACGCAAAGTATCGCAGCAGCAGCTAGTGTCTCATCCGCATTGCTCGAAGATGCAGGTCTGGACAGTCGTCGTCTCTTATTCGCTGGCGTTCGAGCATCGCTGTGCGGTGATTGAGATGTGCTCTGTGGGCTGAATGTCTCTTCGGCAGCGGTTATCGGCGTCATGGGTGGCTCCTGCGCCCTCGAATTCGACAGCTCTTCCATTAATAGTGAAATTGCTAAGTCATAGTATTTGGCTCCAATATATGCCCAGTCGACCGTCTCTGGGCGAGGATACAGTTCCATGTCGGCTTGCCTGCTAGCCAACCCTCCTACAACCGCCTTTCTGCCACTCACACGACCTAGTTGCTTCCCAGCGTATGCGCATGCTGAATATCTGAGAAGTGGATTGGATTTTGATTGGACTGGAACATGATGTGCGAAGTAACACCCGAGATCAAATAGATCCATCCTATTGTCGTCAGTAAAAGCAAATGGACCGCGTAGTGAATTGCTTACCATTGACCGGCAGTCTCGCCAAAATGTCGAAGCAGAAATGCAACTTCGTGCTCGGAAACTGGTGACGGCTGACTAGAGCGCTCAGGTGGTCCTATTAAGGCAGGATCGATCGCGGGCGTTAATACTCCTGTTGTTGTTAGTGGTATGCACTATAAAATCTCGAAGCATATTGCAAGCTTACCGTGAGGTGTTTCGGGTCTAGTAGGGTTCAGAATAAAGTTCAGATTGTTGGAAGAGTGAGGTGACGCATGGGTATCGCCAGGCGACGGAACAGGAACCGACAATGGCCGTATGTAGTGAAAATTGGTTGTTGCTGCAGTGGACAGAGCTTCCAGCCCTGGAGCTTGATCAAATGGCATATGGAAGTAACTCTCCGCTGATCTCTCCTCCAATTGTGGAACGATTATAGGTGTTGATGTGGTTCGATATTCAGGCTCGGGGGAAGGTTCCATGTTGTACGGATCCGTGATGTTGAGGAACGTCACTACGGATTGTTGATCAGCCCTGGGACATGACCACAGGTGTATCCCGCATCACCGTCCTACCTGTCTTCGGTACTTCCACCCACACATTGTTCTCGTTGAACGTATTCTTGTATGCATAGAATCCTCCCAATCGAGCACCGCCTTCCTCCACTTCTCCATTCCCATTCATCGATGCATTCTGCTGGTGTCGAAACACAACGCCATCGCTTGGCTGACATTCGCGAGAGCCCTTTCGACATTGGCCGCAGATTGGTTTCTGCTCATCGCATTTAAGCTTTCGTGAGCGGCAGGTTAGACTGGAGTTTAGGCAGAAATTAGCAGCCGTTTCTTGATTGAAGCTCTGGAAAAACAATAGCAGAGCTATCTTACCATCCCGTACGAGACCGCATTGCCTCAGTCTCATCTTCTTGGGTATAGGGCTGGCATGGTCTGGTCGTTGCAAACAATTGTGGTGGTGGTGGTAGTAAGAGAAGAGAGAAAAGTTCTTAGGTCACGTAAAGTTGTTGTTCACGCCCCCGCGTCTCCAGCGTCTGGAACATCGTGGAGTGGGTCGCGGGGAGCATTGGCAAAATTCCGGTACTAGGATCGATGAGCTTTCTGACTATACTCAAAAGAGGTTAAATAATCTGACTAAGCTTTCGACCTCACCAGCCTCATTTGCACAGCCTCTTCCTCGCGCTCACTTTACTTCTTCAACTCACCGAACAACCTCCAACATCCAGCATACTTTGTGATGGCGGATTCAATTTTTAGGGAGACGATGGCTGAGTAGCTTCAGGAGAAGGCTAGCAAGGACCTTGCTACAAGACTTTTGAATTTGTTGTCTCGCTGCACCACTTCCAGAGGCATAGCCTTGGAATATAGTGTCTGAAGGACGTCTCTGCTTCTCAATTAAATATCTATGGCGGGTGACGATTTTGACCTGGACGATGAAATTGATGGTGGGGTGGGGAGAATTAAACAATTTCTAGATGGACAGGGCAGACGTCTATTCTTGTGTTGTTAGTTTAGATTTTGATCAGGATCTGAAGGGTCTTCACAGATTACCTTGTGCTCATGAATCAAGAAGAGCGGTCATATAGAGCAATGTATCACATCCTTGCAGTATTTGGACCTGATCAAGGTCTCTTTCCCCAGTGGTACCCCTTTCACGCCCAAAATACCCAACGCAACAATATGTGTCTGTTTCGATGTTATTTCTTCTTTTTTTTTACCGGTCCCCGCGTATTTTCTACGCTGATTGGACGGCTCCATAACTTGTGCGAGGTTGGCTTGTGTGGCGGTGGCTGATCTCGGTGAGCGTTTCAGGCCCGATTCCGTCCCGCAACCTCGCGCCTGACGAGGTATAATCCCTCTATTCTCAATCCCTTGAATCTTTTCCCCCTAAAAAATTATTCATTCATCAGCACGTAAACTACAGCAATTATGGAGCCTGAACCTTTCATCACGCTTTCAGTAGGTGGGATGCAACTACCGGCCCCATTGCCCAGTCCAGATTCCAGCTCGTCAGAAAGCCAGGTGAGCCTTCCTCATCTTTGTATCTTGCCTTCGATGCCAAATCTAACCGATCTTTCAGTCTGAGCACGATTCGAGCCCAACGTCCTCGATCTCGAAAGATGACGACAGCGTCGATGGCTTGAGTCTAGCCGACGACTCATCCTTCACGTCAGCTACTCATGATACAAGTCGAACAAAGTATCACATGAGAGATTTGAGCATATTTGCCAAACACTTAGAACATGTATGCTCCAATCTTTCACCGCTAAAACTTTTTGTGCTAAATATTTATCCAGGCTGCTGCGAGTTCATTTCCAAACAAGGGACAACCAAGATACCAATCTGTTCGAGTCCTGCTGCTACGATGGGAAGAAGACGGGATCGGCGTGAAACAAGAGCTGGATAGCCTCGCGAACACATTTCAACACTACGGATTCGATACCAAAACATGGCTTATTCCTACAGTAAAGTCACACAATCTTTTGATGAAGAAGGCCTTACAGGTTCTGGACGACTATGGGAGACCCGATAGCCTTCTCATCGTGTACTATGCCGGTCATGGAAGGATGAATGCTTCACGGCAGGCGGAATGGACATGGTGAGGGATGAGATCTCAAACCACCGTTTTATGCTCACTATTTATAGTATGGTGGATAATAAACTAATCTCCCTTCAATGGCATGCAGTCCAAACACTCTTCGAAGATGCCGACTCCGATGTCCTCCTCCTTCTAGACTGTTGTGCCGCAGCCAGTGGTGCCTTAACAGGCATCGACAGCAATAACAACAACGTGACAGAGACGATAGCAGCATGCGGCTTCGAGACATGGGCCCCCTTACCAGGACGACATTCTTTCACCGAGACCATGACAACAGTCTTGAATGAGTGGTATCATCGCCCTGCCTTTATAGCAGCAATGCTTCATTGCGAAATTCTGAATCGACTACGGCATGAAAAGCCCGAATATCGAGGCCCGAGGAAATTTGAATACCGGAAGTCACCGATCCATGTGCTCGGTACCAACGATTCGAAAGCGAGAAGTGTCGAACTCGTTCCTCGGCGCCGTCAGCCTTTGGGTGGTCAAGAGGCCCCACACGCAAATTCAGACCCGATTCGTGGTAGAGGCGCTGCATGGTCAAGCATGCGAGTGGAAGCGGAGAATCTTGACACTGAATCATCTGCCAGTTCCACAATCCCAGATCCATACAGCATGGACAGTCTCACCAAAGTCCTTGACAACGGCGACTTTTCAATTCCACACGTTCTTATTTCCTTGGCCCTGGAAGAAGAGCAGCTGCTCGATGTTCGCCAATGCAAGAAGTGGCTTCAAGACTTCCCAGCCTTAGCAAAGTTTGTGACTGTACAAGGAGCGTACAGGAGCAACTCGACGCTTCTTCTGCTGTCAATACCTGTCTCAGTATGGGACATGCTTCCCGAAGATCCTGCCTGCGTGTTTATTGGATACGTGCATTCCAGGAGCCTTCTGGACCAGTCTCAGGTACCGAAATTCTCTATCCATAGGACAGATCTGCCTTTCCTGTCTTCCAACGAAGTTTGTCCTCAGACGAGGACAGACCCGACAAGATTCCGTCCATGGAAAGCATATGTTTGGCTAGTATGGCTATCCTGGGGCCTATTCATAACGATAATCCTAGCCCAAGCCGTAGCAAACAGGAATAATGACCCAGAAGTGAGTATAGATAAGCTCTTTTCAAAACTGGTCAACGAAGTATTATTCAGTAATTCGACCCCTTATTTGGAAATGGAGAGGAAGTATTAGCATACATCCATGTTCGAAAGCCAAGAAATGAAGAGCGTAGCCGAGATCCCGCAGATCAAGACTAGAGGAGGATCAGTCGAGGAAGCTACTTACTTTGATCTGCGCGGAGATTTCGCATCGGATTTTGATTTTTATGACGGGAGTTTGTTTTATGGCCAAGATCTCGAGCGATATTTTAGTCCTGGGAGCATTGAGCAGTTCTCGCCAAGGCCTATCGGTGAGAATAAGAGGGAGGAAGCGGATGACAATGCGAACGACGGGCAGAAAAGCGATCTTCGCGGCATTGAAGCAGAGCATGTCGTTAGAACTTCTCTGAGTGTGCTGCCGGAAGGCTGGCAAGAAATGATAATCCCTATAGAGGTACCTGAAATTCGCGATCAGCACGTCAAGGTCACGAGGAAGAAACCGCCTAGGACACTCAACATTTTACTCGGAGTCATTTTAGGTCTCTTTTTTCACGCCCTTACACTGCTGACTACCCTTGCACTGGTGATTAGACGCAAACGGAAGCATGGTGATGTTGGAACGGACCGTCAATCGATAAGTCTTAGCGATCCAAATCCCTTATCAGGCTTATCTCCTCTGGATTATCAGCTCGGGAGTGGAAGGATGACGCCAGAAACAAAAATAGAGCTGTCTAGATTGGAGTAGAGTATTAGAGAAAATGCCTAGAGATTATAGATGGTGGAGTGGAGTGGAGTGGAACTAATGGGAGGGCAGATTGGCTAGCTAGATGTGAGTAAGGTTTACACATCGTTGCCATGCTGGTTGGCAGATTTCAACGACATCAACTTAAATCTCCAGAATCCGAGTTCCAATTTTACGACTTTTGAAGCTTATAAGTCTCAAAACCTTACCAATAATTAAGTATCCTCCTAGTAGATTTACTCTGAGAATTCGAAATCCCGCTCTCGTTTGATAGGGATCACTTTCGCTTCGCATCCCTCGAATTCACCCCCTTTCCCCCTAGCGTGCTCGCTTGCCGTGAGACTCAGCATCCACAACGAGATAGAACGGGAAGGTGAATTGGCCCTGAGAACATGAAGACCTCTAAAGTCACCTTCTACCCAGGGTTTATGCCGAGAAAATTCTACTAGTCTCATTAAGGCTGAGATATCCCACAACCTTTAATTCTTTCAACGACACCTTCGACTCGACAACCTCGATCTGCGCAACAACTTTGGTAAGTCTTTGCGGTTAACTTGCATACTATCATACTGATCTTGTAGATTTCATCACTGTGCATTCGAAAACCATGTCGTCCCTTTCTGGACTCGACCTCTCGCTCGCTCTCGTCGATCGCATCCGTGAACTTGAGGCCCAGCACGAAGCTGACCTTGAGTAGATCGAGCGCCTTATGGGCGAAGTTAAGCATAGAGACGATTTGCTTGATTAATAGAAGAAAGGTCGGGAACAATTGGTCACGAAGCATGCGGCCAAGACCCAGGAGGTTAGTTTTAGTCAACCCTACCCAAAGCTCTACCTCAGACTTCGTACTAATTTGAGCAATGCATTACAGATGAATACTATTATCGGGGCACGAGACAGCACGATCAAGGAGTTGAAAGAGCGAACCAAGGCTTTCAAAGCCCATAATGCCGATCTCATCCGACAAAACGTCCTCCAACTCTCGCCGTATGATGTTAGAGGCTACTCGTACCAACCGAAGCCGAACTCTCCTCCGTATACTCCGAACACTCCTCTTCGCAAGCAAGATCTTGTTCATACCACTGAGAATAGTCCTTGCAATAATTGCGAGCGGTTTAGCCATTGGTCTCCGGACTGCAAGGTGAGCTTTGTTCACATAATTAGTTGCTAGTTCTCCCTGTAGGAGTTCGCAGGATGGAGATGTTCCATATCCTGAAACTAGAAACAAGTTAAAGATTCACAATGCTAATTCGTTGAACAGGAAAACTGCAAGCAATACAGGAGTTACAGTCACTGCCAAGTAGCTCATTGCAAGGCTGGCTACCACAACGTTCCGGCTGTGAAGCGCGAGCGTGAGGATGGTGATGAGGGAGACCGTGAAAATTCGATATCAAGCCATTCAAGCGTGGTAAATTCATAACCTCCTCGTCTCCTCTTTGATATTGAGATGGTGATGTGCATTGAAAACTCGGATTGGAGGTGTCTTTAGTGGTTTTGTAGATAGGATTTCTGTTGATCCGTTTTGGCATCGAATTGGTCAAATACTAGATCTAGAATCATAATATATGAGTGTATTTTTCACTAATATTGATTAGTTTATCAATGTGAGACCCTGCCCTGAATACTCCATGAAAGTAAAATACTAAGATGCCTTGGACATTCACTGAACATCAAATTTGACTGGTGTTACGACGTCAAAACTGTGACTTTATGATGTTGATGATATAAACATTTACTGCACATCGCACTTAGCTGGTATCACAGGGATAGAACTATGTCTTGATAATGCTGACGCCCTGATGCTAATGCATGAGAAATGTTCTGCGCTGGCTGATGGTGGAGCGAGTAAGGTCTATATAGATTTAAATAAGCAATAGTTTTCTCGTTGGTCGTTTCCAGTGGATTCTGCTAGCTTTAAAAAGCCGCGAAGTCTTCCGAGAACCACCCAGCGCTGCCTGTGGCGGCAAAGGGTAGTTGTGTTCAGAGCTGATGGAGCTTTTTGCCGGCTTGTTTCTTACTGTCTTTCTGGTCTTTTTTTTTTGCGTCCACGAACATCCCAGCCTACAGAGATCGTTAAAGGACTCTTTTGTGGTTCTTTTTTTTGTGGGCGTCGAGGTTGACGTTCGAGCTCGGCTACTCGTCAGCGAACACGCTAGTAGAAATAGGGAGGTGAATTCAACTTTTGCAAAGCAAAGCTGATCTCCAGCAAACGAGACCAGTGCTTTAAGGATCAGAGGATTAAAAGAGAAATTTGAAAGTATTTTAAGCATTGGAAAGTTTACGAGCTTTAAAAGTCATAAGATCCAAACGTAAATTTTAAAAGTTTAATAATATAATAAACTCGATTAAATTACTCGTAAAAAATTTAAAAAAATTTATTAATTATTATAATAATATATATTAAAAATTAATTATATAAAAATTATTTAATTATTAATTTAATTAATATTTTATTTTTTTAATTATAATTATAATATTATTTAAAAATAAAAATATAATTTAATTAAATTTAAAATCGATTAAATATTTATTAAATAAATTAATAAATTATAAATATATTAAAAATATAAATAAATAAAAAACGTTTAATTATAATTTAATTTATTATAATTAATAAATTAAACAAATTGAAAATTATTTATAATATTATAAAACAAATTTTATTTAAATTTATTTTTATTATTTTTTATTATTTAATAATTTTTTATAAATTTTAAAAATTGTAGTTTTAATTCGTTTTATTAAAATTTTTATTTATAACGTTTAATTTTTTATATAATTTTATTTTTAAATTATTTATTTATTTTAAAAATTAATATAAATTTTTTTATAAATATATAATAAAATTTATATTAATAATAAATAATTTAAATAAAATTTAATTATATTATATATATAATTATTATTTATTAATTAATTCAAATTATATAAAAGATAATTTTATTTAATAATAATTATAATTATAAAACTTTTTAAATATATTTTTATTAATTTTATAATTATATTAAAATTTTTGTAATATTTCGCGTTTTTTATTTAAATAAAATATAAATTTTAAATCGATTTAATTATTTAATACATTGTATTAAATAAATATTATTATAATATTATTATTTAATTAAAAATATTTTTTATATTTTTTTAAAAAACTTTTTTTTTCGACGATTTATTAAACGAATTAATAACGAACGAGTTTTTTTTATTCGACGTATATTTTATTTTATAAATTTCATAAAAACGTTTTTATAAAAAATTATAAAATTTTCGATTTTAATAATTTATTTTTATTTTAAATTAAAAATTAAAAATTATTAATTTAAACGTTTTATAAATATTTAAAATTAAAATTATTAAATTAATAAGTTTTTTAATATTTAAAATAAAAACGTATTTTTAATAAAATTTTCATTTTTATATTTAATTATTATAATCGATTAATTATTTTTAATTATTTGATTTAATATATAATTTAAAAAAATATTTTAAATTTTTTTATTAAAAATTATATAATTATAAAAATATTTAAATACTTTAATTAAATTTAAATAAAATTATATATTATTAAAAATATTAATTTTATATAATATAAAAAAATTTATATTAATTTTTAAATCGAATTAAATATATTTTCGTTTCGTTTTTCGATTAAATAATATTTAATGTAATTCGTATTTCGCGAATATATATATATATATTTTTTGGTTTTTACGCTTATTACGTTTATTTTATACTCGATTAAAAATAATTATTAGTTTAAATCTAATTTATATTTATTTAACGATTTAAATTTCAAATTAAATTTTTTTAATTTGAGCGTTTTATAAGTATTTAAAATTGAAATAATTCTCGTTAATATTAAAAAAATAATTCATTTAAAAAAACTTTTTTTTAAAATCGAATAAATTAATAAATTAATAAATTGATAAATTAATAAATTAATAAATTAATAAATT
>MU119467.1:0-75611 GCA_014904845.1 Acephala macrosclerotiorum
GAAAAAGATGGAGTCCTATTGGCCAGAGTTGGCTCGAATGGCCTTTGATTTTATGGCGATACCGGCGATGAGCTCGAAATGTGAACGTGTCTTCTCTTCTTGTTCTAAAATGACAACCCCAGAGAGTTCTAAGTTGTCAGAAAAGCTATTGTGGCATCAAGAGTGTTTGAATAATTGGCAGAGAAGAGGAGCAATTCGTATAGCAGCCGCTGCTAATGCTGTAATCTTAGATCTATGAAATTTATATCTTCACTTTGAACTGATCAGTAGCTGATCAGTTGATCAGTTTCAGTCAATCAGTTGAGCCCTTTGTGATCAGTCATTCAGTTGAGGGTTTACCCTCAACTGATGACTGACTGACTGACTGATTGGATTCTCTGGCTGCAAAGAAGGTTGCAAAAGCGTTTGACATGCTACCTTTGGGTGCTTTATAAGCGAGAAATGCGGAATATGCGTGGCACGTATGCAAGATAGCACGCAGATGATACAGTGAGAGGCAATAGGATATTTCTGCTTTACTAAAAGACTGAACGAGATCAAGACTGAGGCTGGCAGAACTAGTCGAGGAGCACGTGTTCGTCGCTGAGTAAGCTGATACCTATCATATTTTGGTTCTCACTACTTTTTGCGTCAGTTATTATTGTAATATCTTAAAACAACTCGTTAGTCACCATACGACCTTCCGCTTTATTGTGATTACAAACCTTTATGATTCTAGTTGCACAAAGTATCTTCATAATTCCAATCCTCTGGCTACCACGAAAATATGGCCGATGAGAGCCGCGTGTCTAGTGAATATAGCAACTGTGCCGATAAAATCTGCCAATGGCCCAAAAAGGGTTATCAAAGTCAGCGTCACGAGATCGTTACACAAGCTATACAACAGCTTACAACCGATTTTGAGGCGGTATCCCTTCCATATCCTTATAAGGATTGGAGGCTGGTCTTTTGTGCAGGGCCCAAGGCGTAATAAAAGAAGAGTGTGACCCCATAGCCCCTACGAGCGCGTTTCTCACTGGCAATCCGTATCGCGGGGTAAAATAGCCACGTGGATAATACTAAATTCAACTTGCCCGTCTGTCCCCCGGCCTTGGCTTGCTACCCACAAGCACAGACTAAAGCAGCAGCAGCTCAGGTCCAAAGGCGGAGATGGAAAATGCTCATGTCGACACTCCGGTGTGGAAAGAGGGGTGTCAGAGCTTTTAATCGCTGCTTTTTTAGCCTTGGCGAATATCTCAATACTAAGAAACTCGAATCCTTCAGCCTTGTCAGCAAGGCTGGAACATCCGCTCCGTTGAATCCTCAGGCTCCCATCTTCACATGCTTCTTACATTCCACCTCCGGGCTGACTCGAACCAATGCAATGTCAAGCCTCCGCAGTTCCCCAAGATCACCCCCAGTCAGTAACAACTTGCGCCTTCTCATTCGACCACAATTGTTCCTCAAGCCGCAGGAACATCGACCGAGGCCTTTAACCCTGTTGTTTCGTAGTCATACGGATCACAAGCCCTGCAGTGTTGTCAAGACATTGGAACGACAATGACCTGACGGCTAGAAGTTCCGCCACGCTTCCCTTCTGTTCCGTATGGCATGTTTCCTTTTTACATGACGACTTGTGATAGACTACAGCGCATTTATTGGCTAGAGCTTGTGGGTTTAGCGTGGTTTGCATCGTAGGCGTGTTCAGGAAAGAGACGGCGTGCATGTGAAAACCGGCGCTTTGTTTTGAATGTACCAACTCAGCAGAGACTTCGAATCTTCGACCTCTTCTTTTGTCATGTACGGTAGATGTCAAGATGATAGGTATGTATCTGCGAAGGATTGAGAGGTTGGATTGCTGACGAGGCTACACAGATCATGTTCTGGGTCGCCCCTCGGTGAAATTCCGTAAGATACAGGTGCTAGCAGTGGTTTCATTCTGGTCTTTCTATCTCTTCAGGTAATTGCCAATTCCTCTTCCGAATGCTCTGCTAATTACTCTCAGAGGGCATAAACATGGACCACCTTACCTTCGAAAACTCTCACGACGACTCTCCTCCCTCATCACCCCGTGGCAGACAGTTGTCATAACCCTCCTCTACCTTTACATTGCACGAAATCTAGGGAAATTAGTAGGACTCGAATGCCCAGAACCTCTCGCAAACCTCTACACACGATCCTACTTCCGCGCAACATGGGTGACCACCGCTTTGGACGCGGGGTTCTGGACCGCAATGCGCATTCGCCGGAAATGGATGCGGGATATCTGTAGCATCATATTCACGGTCTACTACCTCATTGCTGCAGAGCAGGCAGACGAGAAGGTCCGGAAAGTCAGGGGGATGTTGACCGTAGACCATTTGAGGGTTAGTTGGAATAAGGGGACGACTCCATACCTCAATTTCTTCACGACATTGATGCGGCCACGATTTATGAGGTATCCTCCGAGGCAGATACGGATTCCTAGACCGAGGAACAGTGATTATAGGGAGCCGGTTAAGGGATGGTTATATTTTGATGGGCCGCTTTCGCAGTTGAAGAAGCATACGAAAGTTGTGTTGGATATTCCTGGTGGTGGATTTGTGGCTATGGATCCGAGGACGAATGATGACAAGCTATTTGCTTGGGCGGGAAAGACTGGATTGCCGGTCCTAAGTTTGGATTACAAGAAGGCTCCCGAGTTTCCTTACCCATATGCTCTCAACGAGTGTTTCGATGTCTACAGCACCATTATTGGGAGCCGCGGACGTTGTCTTGGGTTGGAAGGAGATGTTGTGCCAAAAGTCGTGATCACAGGTGATAGTGCAGGTGGAAATCTTGCTACTGCTCTTACCTTGATGATCGTCGAATCCGGCACAACTGAGACGAGGCAATTCCTTGGAGAGAGGGCATTGCCCATCCCAGACGGTCTCATCTTGATCTATCCTGGATTGGATATGAACATTGCAAACTGGATGTCCGACGAGCAAATGTCCTTGATCAAGGACCGTCGAATGCGGAAGACGAACCGGACATTCATCCGCCAGAAGAGTATGCAATACACGATGGCAGCAGGAACTCCTCACCACTCCGAGGACGAAGATAACATTTCTCCTCCCAAGATTACCAGCCCGCCCACCGTCACCTCACCGGAGAACATCCGACCAGAATCCATCACATTACCCTCTCCTCAATTCTCCACCACCGCACCAACACTACTCTCCCCCACCGTTGCCAAGAAACCCGCCGCCGCTCCGCCCACACCTTCCGCCTCCCACCACCCCGAACCACTGAAGACCCGCCTAGCAATGTCCAGCATGATATCGTACTTCAACGACCGAATCCTCTCCCCCGAAATGATGCGCGCCATGATAATCCTCTACATCGGCCCCCACAACCGTCCCGACTTCTCCCAAGATTATCTACTCTCACCCATCCTCGCCCCCGATTTCCTGCTCGAAAAATTCCCAAAAACATATTTCCTTACCGGAGAACGCGATCCTATGGTTGATGACACGGTCATTTTTGCAGGGAGGTTGAGGAGAGCGAAGGCGGCGAAGCACACACGAGAACAAGCTTTCGATGTCAGGCTCCAAAAAGAATTCGACGACAGAGATGTCGTTGAGGTGGCGCTCATTCCAGGCATCTCTCACGGCTTCCTACAATTCGCTGGCATCTTCCCTGAAGGATGGAAATACATTCATCGTTGCGCCCGTTGGATTGAACATATTTTTGCTACAGCTGAAGAAAGAGACCTCCAAGCTAGCTTATTGACACCTGGTATTGGGAGCTCTGGTGATTATCTCAGCTCCAACTCTACCCGGCCTCACCACCATCGGCGAAAGACGGCAGAGAGTTCCGGGGACGAGGATATGGGCCTAGAAATGACGATGGTTTCCTCCAAGGGCAAACGGAAAGAGAGGAAAAAGAAAGAAGATGAGAGGAGAAGGAAAGAACAATTGTTGAAAGAGCAGTTGAAGGAAAAGACGAATGGGGTTGGAAGGTGGAGTGATGAAGAGGAGAGGGAGAGGAGGAGGTTGCAGAGGAGGAAGAGTATGGTTAGCTTGGCGAGTGAGGACGATTTGCTTGGGAGGAGGATGTTGGGATTGGCGGGGCCGTTGACGGGGGCTGGTGGTGAGGATGATGAGTTATGAGTGTATGATGGAACGAGGGATGAGATTGGTGTTTTAGAAACAAACAATGGGATTAGAATCGGTGCTCGAAGCATTTTGCACACAAACATGAAGAGCACATTTCAGGCTGACAGCACTTGGGCTCGCTGCTCTCGTTGCCAGGGTAAAACCTGGGGGAATTTGATGGCATGGTGGACCGAAATATCTGTCCCCGGATTTCAAGTTCGAGCTGAGCCGTGTTTAGACGGTAGAGCGGTAGCGTATTGCCCCAGACAAACGCACTGTTGACGGAGTGGCCGGGTAGTACCCGTTACATCCCAGATACCCGTCTTCATCGATCGTGTCCGCTTGGTACCACCGTCGCCTTTCCATCTTCGTCGGGCAGTGATGTTGCTGCCCAGAAAACAAGCTGATCTTGTTTGACCTCCCCCTCTGGATGTTTCTGATTTGGATTGCTCCGTCCACTCAATGCTCGGTCACTTGTCCGGTTCCCTCGAGTGATCGGGTATGACAGATCGGTACCACAGATACACAGATCTCGATTATGCGGGAGCGCCAAGCGTAGCACAAATTTGCGCCGGAAATGGAAGCTTGCATCGTTGCTATAGAGCGTCATGCCATGATCGCAGATCGCCTTCTTGCTCAACATCTTGCTGTGTGACTTTTGTCTGATCTTGCACCCTTCCTAAATCGCGGTGCCACTCTTGGGACTCTCACTCATTACATGTTCAAGAAACAAAATAAAACCACGAAGCTTCGAGTCCTTAAGTAAGGACTCGAGTCCAAGTCCCCGCTTCGTAAATCATCTCATCTTCTAAAAGCGTCCTCTCCTAAGCAGTCATGATGCGTACCTCCATCCTCGCAGCAATTCTATCCTTCGGGACAACAGCACTAGGAATCTTCTCGCCAATCGAATTCCACTGCCAGAACAAAACACACACGAAATACGAAGCTGCTTGTTGTGATGAGGTGTCTGCTACTAACAACGGGAAGTTCGACGGGGAAGATTGTTTGTTTTGCCTTTTCTTTCCTTCCTCCTACTTTCTATTACTAGCAAAACAACCAGCGGGATAGAATATGGTGTTGACCGAGGGATAATAGGTTTTCAGGCATTTCCGACGAACTTCGGGGTCCCAGTGAACGAGAGAAACTATACGTGTGAAATTGAGGGGACGTATCCAGGGTGTTGTAAAGGGGTTAATGGGCATAAGGCTAGTTGTTATGTTGCCCTTACTTGAAGGGAAGTCCATGAGCAAGGAGGGTTGGTGAGATTTGAGTGCGGAAGTGGAGGATGGAGGAGTGAAAGGAAAGAGAAAGGTCACGTGATACTAGAATTTTTTTGGAGACTTTCGTGCGCAACAATGACCTCTATCCGGTCCGTTTAACAAATCAAAGTCTTGAGTCAAACTTGGAGCCGGATGAAGCTATTCTTAAGGAAATGGGGCAAGTCGCATGCAAAAGTTTGCTCTTCTTCATCCTCGCTTCTTCCCGAGGATTGCCTCCTCGGTCCGGTCACCATCACAACTCCCATTCCCTCGACAACATAATCCAAAGAGTAATCAATCCTATTCAAACCCGTCTGGTCGTTCAAAACTCTTTCCACTCCCTCTAGAAAGACGTCCGATAATGTCATGTTCCCCAGCACCTCGCTTCCTTCCCGACCCTCGTCCGCCCTTCCCTTTAGCCTCAAATCGGGAAGGAATCCTGTATCGCCTTCACCGCTCTAACAAAGATTAGCAGGAACCGCCTCGTGGGGACCGTGTGCACCTTCCCCATTTACAATCGAATTATTGGATGGATTGTGCTACTTTCTGTCGGTAACTGGCAAATTTGACGTGTGCCAAGGAAAAGTTATAAATGGATTGAGAGGGCCTTGAAAATGTGGGGGAAAAGAAGCACCGAATGATCTACACTGCAGTTGAATGACGAGAGGAAGAGGTACCTGCAGATACGAGGGAGTTTACCACGCATCTTTGAAAATCTTGAAGGCCCTTTCCTTCAGTGAAGTCGAACTATTATTTCCTCAGTTCTTTCTCGCGATTTCAATTCAATTAACCTTCCTAGAAATCCTCGACTCTTTATAATTCATAGAACCGAGGGTACGATGCATCGAACCAACCTCCTCATCCTAGCATTCAGCCTAGGAACACAGGCACGTGTTCTCGAACGACAAGTATCATCGAACACAACCACAACCACAACGTCCACTTCCACAGTGTCACCAAGTCCGGTTCCGACAGTGATCGCAGGATCTTGTGCGCAGGATACACTGCAGTATTGCTGTCCTTTGGTAGTGCCGACGGAAGGGGAGAGTTCGGTGGATTTTGCGAGTGCTTGTGAGTTTCCCAGACAAAGACAAAGACGAGTGGAGTAGATGGAGGAAAGGATGATGGGCTGATTCGTAATGCAGGCATGAATGGCAATCTACCTGCTTCGTTGGACTGCTTCTTCGCGTTTCAAGATACCTGTTGTTCGGTGCGTGGCTTCAATTCCAACTACCCTGTTTACATGAAAACTCGCGCCGGGCTCCTATCCTCGACACAAGAACTCATTCCATCGAGGCTTGAGGACAGAGGTAGAGGTGAGGACAGAGATTGACATCTAAACAGGGAATTTCAGACGAGAATGGAAACTCCTGTGAGATTGTACCACCAGATACCGACATTTGTGCTCCTGGTGCTGCTGGGTCGATCTCGTCACTCGGTGCTATTGCGGGAGCAATTACCGTGACCGAGATAGTGGATTGTACTGCTGCTCCAACATCAACATCAACATCTAGTGTGGCCACGACCACCACATTACCTCCAAGCTCAACCTCAACCCCTTCATCTCCCATATCAACACCAATAGCACCATCGTCGTCATCCACCACTTCAGACTCAGCATCAACAACAGCTCCCCCACCATCACTACACAGAAGAGATTCCGGAGGCTGGATTGGAGCTCTCGGTTTGTCACAGAAACTCAATTATCAAAGCCAGTACTCTAACGTCGTTCAAAGTCTAGCATGGGACCTAGGGAAAGAAGTTGTAGGATGCGAGATGTATGACTCGGGGCTGATTTGTGGGTGGGAATGGAAGGTGGTTCAGACGATTGGAGATCCGAATGTGGGACCGATAAATTTAAAGACCGATGTTTATGGTATTAATGGTGGGGGTGGGAAGTGGATTGAGACGCCTGTTACAAAGATTAGCTGAGTATCCTCACCTAAGAGTGAATGTTATTGTTACCTCTTGAATTTTATTGTCGTGATACGCGGTGATGGCGATCAGATGAAGATCACTCGCCTCCATAGGATGCTCAGCTCTTCAGCATCCCGCTCAACGTCATCTCCATCGACTGTACCCCACCTCAATATTCCAACTCTTTTCTTCTCTCCTTCCACCATCCTCATACTCTGTTTGTCATCTCCCCAAAGATTTTTGACCACACTCGTAACCTCATAAACCCATCCGATCCTCTTTCCAGAGGCAGTCATCAAAACATCACTCCAAACAAGCACCTTCAAACACCAACTCAAATACTTCCTCAACTCCTCCCTATTCTTCGGATCAAACGGATCATTCGCCACCGGCAAGCTCCTTTCAGGTATTTCTCTCCGCCTCCAGCCACCGGGACGCCAGGTCAGGTCTCCGATAATGCCTTCCAAACCCTCACAATGCCATCTCTCGCCATCAAAAGCCTCTGGGCTCATACCGTAGAAGAGGCGGTTGGGGTAGGTGTGTACGTCATATTGTCGATGGCCTGTACATCGTTTGAGGGCTTTTAACTAGGATTTCATTCGTCTGTACTCAATTGCTTCTTCTTCCATTGTTGTCCCGGATTTTCGACGGGAGTCTATCCATTTCTGTGTGCTGTCCCCATCCCAAATTTCGTGATGGAGATAGACGGTGTTGAGGAAGATGTAAGGCATAAGACAGCTTTACACAACCTCACCCCTTCCCACATTCCCATGGAAAGCTCTATTTAGATTCGAACCGAACATCGGGATAAGATTAGATCCGTAACAAAGTTTCGATTTCTCCGTATAGGAGGAGGGTTTTCGCGAGTTCCATTGTATCGGAGTGGGAGCGTGTGTGGCAGCAATAATATGTACAGGTGCGCGAAAAATCTGGTTCTTCAATCTAGATCCTCATTTTTCATCTTGGGATTTGGAGGGAATAGTTACAGCCTCGTCCGTAGGGCTAGGAGTGGTGGAAGGTTGGGAGACAGTGGGCTCGGGCGACGAGGTTGGGGTTTGTGGTTTGGTAGTGTTTTATTGTTTTCGCGATCTTCTTGGAGACAGCTTCTGAGATTATGATCTCATCGGGAGATGGGATAGGGATTGGGTTGGGGTATTTTGAGCGTTCGGAGGTGGAGAAAGAGAGTGTTCGGGCGAAGACGTGGGAGAAGTGCATTAGTTCGGAACCTTGGGTTGGTAGGTGTCGTGGGAAAAGGTTAGGTTGTCTATGGTTCTTGCGGAAGGTGGGCGTGAATTTCAGTTGGGAGGAGAGGACAGTCCAGGGGATGTGGGCGTTGTGCACCATTGGGAGGGAGTTCTAGGTGAAGGCGGGGTGAAGGCGGGGTGATGGCGGGGCAATGGCGGGGTAAATGGCTGGTGGTCAGCTGAGTGTTCTGGATCTTGGGCTTTGATCATCCCATGCTTCAGATGGTATTTTTGTTGGGAGACTAAAAGGGAAATGAGGGCCCTTCAAGGCGAAGAGGTCTGGAGATATTCTGTTAGGGTTTCGTAGAGCTATTTCAGGGAAGAGTCATGAGGTAGCACAGCCACAGCGCCACGCCTCGCTAAAGCCCCTGTGTCCATGCCTCGAGAATTGCGAACTCCAAGGACTCACATCTCATGCGATGGATAAGAGACTCGGATGCTTGACTAGGTCGGAATGTAGTTCTTTTACCAGGAAGGTGACACCCAAGGAGATTCTTGAGGAGCTTTTTGTATGGGTTTCCCCTATATACCATCTTAGCACTGCAAAGAAGTGATGATCGCTGAGAACTTTCACTAACTGAAGTGATATCGTGAAGTTCGATAATAAGTATGCATGTGAATGTAGTATCTTACAAGTTATGCCTGTTACGATAGTCTGCCTTTTATTTCGATCCATAACTATCACGTTAAGTTCCTGCCCAAGTCCCAAGAATTCCCTGTAGTCGCTGGGTGAATCGTGACCGCCGCTTTCGGGACAAACGCTTCTCGGCCAGGAATTCATTCAATCTCACAACTTCACTCTCCCGTAAGACTCTGCTCAGGACTTCCGATAGCGTTATGGTACGAATTCCATCGGGCTCCAAACGAACGCTTAGATTGGCTCCATTATCGATCAAGAGATGGAGCAGATCGTAGATTCTGCTTGTTGAGCAACGTGAATCGTTATCGTAGCATTGGTCTAAGAACAGGCTCCAAACTGTGCCATTATTATATTCGGGTTGATTCGGGTCCGCTCCTTTCTGCAGAAGTAGACGTACAATCTCGACGTCCGGGCCCATTTCAAAACCTCTCAGTTCTATCATTGTTAACATGGCCAGGCGCAGAGCGTAATCCAGTAATGGTCGCCCATTCTTACTTTCCAAAAGTTTAGGTTAGTCGTCTAACTTTTGCCGCACGTACATAAGTAGTTTAAATTGAATTGCCGCTGCGAGGAATGTTTTGTGATTGCCATCATCGTATAGCCCAGTCGGAGAATTTTGAGCATTCGTCCAGTGTGCTTTTTCGGCCTTCCCTTGAGTTACAAACTTCCGGCCAAGCAAGGGGGAGATATCTGAGTATCTCATGAGGACTTGATCTAGCTCATCCAATAAGTTGACCTCAGTCAAGATATAATCGTTAATGGGGATCTGTCGATGGATGCATGATCTCTCAAACTGCCAGGCATGATACATAAGTTCATCGGCCAGTAACAAAAAATTCTCTTTGTGTATCTGGTGAGCAGTTTCCTGACACCAGGCACAGAGGGCTTTGGTTAAAGCAAGCATAGTTCTGCAAAGGGACAGGTGCGGATCAAATTTCGTAGCTGTACGTCCTTTCATCATTTCTTCGAGAGCGTTCGTCTCCACCAAGAAGTCTCGCACCGTTCTGTGCAAGAAATCAACCTTGTGGTTGAGAAAACATCCGTCGGGTCCAAATGTGCTGTTAAATTCAATCAAATCCTTGCAACGAGCATTCAAGCGCTGTTTCATTCAGTCTTGAGTTGCCTGTAATCCAGTGGGAGGAACTACCTGGACTTCCAACGCATAGTTTGGAGTTTCTTTCTCTTTCTCGAGGTACCAAAATGCCAAAATCGGAAGAGGATGCGTTGTACGCACCATGCTTTGAAAGATCGTATAAGTCTGTCCTCGATAGTTTGGATCGATCGTATTGAGCATATGCCTGAAATACGGTTCCAGGTCAGTTGGTAAGGACTCCAGCCGAGCTCTTAGGTCGCGGGAATCATCGCCTTCGTCAAGGTCCCTCAACAAAGAATCAACGACGAGATAGACCCAAAGAAACACGCCTTGTGCTCGTTGTACCAGATCTGCTACAATTTCGACACACTGAGGATCCGCGGCCTGTAGTTCTCTGAACCGGTTGTTCTCTTCTAGCTTACCTCATACGTAGTTGCTGATGTCATCTCTGGTCAAGTCCTCTAGTCTCAATTGTTGATCACTATTGTCAAACGCTCGGATGAAAGGGTTCCATGGTCGGCTCGAAACGCAAAGCTTAATAGCGGGTGAGGGAGCCAAGTTCCTGACTAGGAGAATCAAGTCACTGAGATTGCCCTCATATTCGTCCAAGCCATCGATAAAAAAGCACAGTTTAGCGGACCCCAGGGTCTGCTCTGCTAGCAGGCCAAAAGCATTGACTAGTTCGTCGAGACTCCATGGCTGAGAAATCTTATGTCCTTCAGCTGTCCATCTATTCGGACAGACCTTCGTAACTAGGACTGGGAATTGTCCAAGAGCCTGGTAAAGTAACGTCTGAAGAAGGCCTTGTTGAGATTTTTGTATTGAATTTCCCGCACTCCAAAAGAAATGACTCGCAATCGAGAGGTGATGCGGGGCGGCCCAAGCTGTGAGAGATAGCTTTGTTGTTTGATGCTCAGCTAAATACCTCATAAGTGTGGACTTCCCGCTGCCCGCTTTGCCCCGAACCCAATAAATACCTTTTCCCGTTTCGAGCCACTGTTTGTACTTGACTTGTGAATCCCCAAACGTCTATTTGAATGTATTCGCATGCGCTTTTTTTATTGCACTGTGACGCACGGCTATGGTACTGAAGCACAGGCTAGCAAGGATGTTCTGTTGTCTGGCAACCAGTTTTCCCTCCTGGGAAAGAGCTTCAAGCTTTCCAGGTATATCTGCATTCGCAGTTATGTATACATTCGGGGCGTCCGCCGCATTTCTATTGCTCACAGGATGTCTATTCAGAGCCTCGAGTACTTCGATGAGTTGGTACGTCAATTTGTCCAGTCGTTCAGTTGTGTTGGCCTCCAGCCGTGTGTTTGTTTCCCGCAGCGACTCGATTGCGGAAGCGACTTGCGACTCTTGACCACTACAAACAGTTGTCAGTGCTGGCTGATTACTGCTAACGCATCAGGAGTGACAAACCTCAAAGAAACTAGAAGATGGGTCGCGATTTGCCTCTGGAATCTTTGCAGTCTTTCTTCGAGTTTGATGATCTTCTCCTCCTTCCTGACATGCCTCAAAGCCTGCCTGAAACTCTGCCATTTTCGATGATGTTGTCCCTTAACTTTTAGGCTATCCAAGAGCTTAAGGAGTTCACTTGCTAACGTTTCACACGAGGCGGCAAGTCTCTGTAGCGCAACCTCGTCCGGCGTCGGAGATTTGTATTGCAGCCCAGGTTGCGCAGTGGCATGGAGGTTACGTGCAATCTTTTCAAGGTCGAATGTAACCGTTTCCAGCTCGAAGTCCTCGATGCAACTACCGTGCGCCGAATCGTAGATGTCGCGCCCTTCTGAGAATAGTTTAATTCCAAAGTCGACGAATTGAACGATGTTGCTTGCTAGTGTTAGACTTTCGAGTGGTTTTAGTGCTGAGTAAGCACTGCAATAGATATAATGTCCCCGCACCTAGCTAGATCTTAACACCTTAATCAATCAACCAGATTATTAAGTTTATCGATTATATCACCCAAATTGACAGGTTATAAGTCCGAAAAGTGCTCATTAAAATCGTCGTATTTTTTTACTTTAAAATATCAATTCTATTCGCTATAGTGATTTTAGTAATTTCAATTAGTACTACGACACTTATTTTTATAGTATTTTACTACGTTTGTAAATAGAGTAAAATTAAAATTTTTACAAAAGATAACTATTCTCGATTTAAAAATTTTTGTTTAATCGCTTTTACTAGTATTTATACTATTAAACTAATTAATAACGAAAAATTGAAATCGGTTTTTTTTACGTTAATCGATCGAATTACAATCTAAAAAAAAAAACTATTAAAACTATTTAAATTATTTTAAATAATATAAATAATAAATTATAAAACAAAATCTTTTTATTAGTTTTTTTTTGAAAATATTAAAAATTTTTAAAACGAACTCAAAAAATATAATAAAATTATTAATTTTATTTAAATATTTATTTAACGAACGAATTTTAAACAAAAAAAATTCGAGACTTCTAAAAGAATTAAAAAGTTCGTAAATCGTTTCGAGTTTTATAAATTTTAATTCGTAATAATCGAAAAATTAATTATTAATAATAAAATTTTAAATCGAATTATAATAATTATTTTTAAAAATAATAATTATAAAAACACGAAATATTATATTTTTCGTTTATTAAAAATCGAATATATACTCAATAAAACGATTATTATATTATAAATTTATAATAAAAAAAAATTTTAATAATTGCAAATTATATTCGTAGAAAAAAATAATAATATAATCGTAAATAATTTTATAATAATAAACAAATAAAAAATAAAAAATAAAAAATTGATCGCGATAATCGTAATAATAATAATAATAAATACTATAAAAAAAAAAATAATTATAAAAAATTTGAATTATTAATATTTCGTTTTATAAAATTTAAAAATCGTTAAAACGATAATAATAATAATAAAAAATTTGTTAATTATAATAAGTTTAATTTAAATTAATATAATTAATATATATATTATAAATATTATAAAATTGAATATAAAACGAAACGAAAAAATAAAAAAACGAATAAAAAATAAAATAAATTTTTTTTTAAATAAATAAAAATTATAATAATTCAATTTATTATTAAAATAAATATAATAATAATAATATTTGTTCGATTATTATTTAAAAATAAAATTAAAAAATATATTGAGCGTTTATATATAAATTTTGTTTATTATTTTCAATAAATAAAAATTTATATTAATAGAAAATAATTTTTATTTTTATTATTTTTATTATTTCGAATATTAATCGAACGAATTTAAATTTTAATATTTTGAAATATTTTAATAATATATAATTTAATTTCATATATTTAAAATACTAATAAATATTAAATTAAATTATTACGATAAACGATATTATTATAAACGCGATTAAATATTAAAATCAAATTTAAATAATTTTTTAAAAAAAATTAATATATATTAAATTTTAATATAATAAAATTAATTTTTATTTTATAATTTATAGAAAATAAAATAACGATTATATTTAAAAGAAAAACGAGTAATTAGTATTATAAATAATAGAAATAGAAAAATAATATTTATAGTTTTTAAAAATTCTAAAAATAATTTTTTTATATTAAATTAATATTAAAATATTAATAATATTATTATATATTTAACGAATATTACTTCGAATATATCGACGAAAATTTGATTATTAATCGAGTTTTTTAAAGTAATAAATTCTAAAGAAACTCTATAAAAATTTATATATCGACGTTTTAATTATATTAATTATAATATATTTCAAAAATTGATCGATATTACAAATATAAAAATATCGAGATTTAAATTATATATTAAATATAAAATATATAAAATTTGTATAATAAATAAAATAAAAAAAATATTTAAAAAAAAAAAAATAATAAAATTATTAAAAAAATAAAAAAATTATATAATAATTTTTTTTTTTAATTACAAACGATATAATACGATATTTTTAAATTAAATTTTTAAAAAATAAAAATACGAAAAAAATTTAATTTTATATTCGAGAAATCTATAAAATTATTAAAAAAAATATATAAAAAAATATTGTTTATTTTAAATGTAATAATAAATCGAGCGAATTCGAAATTTTTTTTAAAAATAATTTAAAATATTATTTAATTCTTTTAAATATAAATTTTATTTATTATATAAATATTTATTAAATAATATTATTAAATTTATAATTTACAAAATTTATAATTTACAAAATTAAATTTTTATTGATTTTTTAAAATTATATTATAAAATATACAATTTAAATTAAAAATAAAATATTAATAAACGTATTTTTATAATTAATTTCGAAATTTGAATTAAAAAATTAAAAAATATATATTTTATTTAAAATTTATATTAGAAAAAAACTCGATTTTTTAATATTACAAAATTTTTTAATTATTTTTAAATATTAAATTAATATTAAAAAATTTTTTAATTAATTAAATAAATAAATTTTTAAAATTAAAAAAAAATATATTTTTATAAATATTATTAAAAATAATATTTATAAATTATTAAATTACAAAATATTAAAAAAAAATTTTTTAATTAATATTAAATTCTATAAATACAAATTTTTAAAGTTTTTTATTTTTTTAAAATTTAAATATATTATAATAAATTTATTTATTATTAATAATATAATATATAATTATATTATTATTAACGTTTTAATTAATTATTTTTTTAATAATAAAACGATTAATTATATTAAAATACGTATTAATAAAAATAATAATATTAAAATTAATAATCGAATAAAATTTTAATATTTAAAATTTTAATTAAATTCAAAAATAATATTTATTTTAAATATTAAATATTAATAATTAAATAATCAAAAAAATTAAAAAATTTTATTATTTTTTTATTAAAACGAAAAAAATAATAAATAATAAAATAAATAATAAAAAAATACTTTTTTTTTAAATAATAAAATAATTAATAAAAATTTTAAATATTATTTATTTAAATGAAATTTTTTTTTTTTTTAAATATATTTAATATTTTATTCGAATTTTTAATTATTAATAAAATTTTAAAAAAAAACGTTTTTAATTAAATAAAAATAATCGTTATTAAATTTCAAATTTTTTAAAAAACAAATATTTATAAAATTATTATAAAGAAATTATTAAATAATAAAAAAATTATTTTAAATAAATAAATATTAAAAAAAAAATTTAATATTCGTAATAAATTAATTCGATATAAAATTAAAATTATTATTAAAAAATTCGAATAAATTTACAATATTAATTATTTTAAAATATTTGTTTTATTATAAAATATATAATTTTATTAATATTTTTAATATGTATTATAAAATATAATTTAAAAATAAATTATATTAATATAAATTTAACGTTTTTAAATTTTTTTTTTAAAAAAAATATTTATTTTTTATTTAAAAAATCATTTTACGAACTCAAATAAATTTTTTGAATATAATTCAATAAAATCAAATAATATTTCGAAAAATTAAAATTTATAATATTTAAAATTAATTTTAATTTTTTTATAAAAAAAAAATTTAAATTTTTTTATTTATCAATAATATATTAATTATTAAAAATAAAATAAATACGAATATTATTAAAATTAAAATTAAAAAATATTAAAAAAATAAAAATTTCAATTTTATTATTATTTTCGTAAAATTTTAAATCGAGAAAAATCGCGAGAATTATATTTTTATAATTTATTAAAAAATATATATAAATAAATTTTTATTATAATTCGATTTTAAATACTCGAATTAAACGAATTTATTATTTTTATAAAATACAATTTTTACGAGAAAAAAAAAACTAATTAAATAAAAACGATTTTTATTTTTATAAATAAATTATTAATATTACGATTTATTTAATTAATTATACGAGATTAAATATTAATTATTACGTTAATTAATTTATTAGATTTATATTTAATACGTATTTCGAATATTTGTATTTTATAAAATAATTTTTTCAATATTTTAATAAAATAAAAACAATAAAAATTATTTATAAAAAAACGTCGATTAAAAATTATAATATATTTTTCGATTTTACGTAAAAAATTAAAAACGATTATAAATCGTTTTTAAAATAAATAATTATATTGAAAAATAAAATAATTTTATAAATAATATAAAAATAATAAAATATAATATTAAATTCAATAAAAATAAAAATCGTTATAACGAATAAAATCGTAAAAAAAATAATTTAATTAAAGAAATTATAATTAAAAATTATTAAAAAAAATTTTAAAAATTTTTTTATTTTATATTACGATAATTTTTTTACGATCGATTTTAATACGAATACGAAATTTTCGAACAAATTTAAATATATTAAAATTCGATATTTTTATATAAAAAATGATATAATTATTAAAAACAAATTAATTTTAAAATTAATTTTAAAAAATAATCAAATTACAAATATTTTTACGAAATAATTATTTTACGATCGATTTACAATTTATAAAATTATAATAAATTTGAATAAAAATAAATTTAATATAAAAAAAATCGTAATATTATTTACGAATTTTAAAAATTAAAATAATAGTAATAAAAAAATAAATTAAAATAAAACGAAGATTTTTTTAAATAAATTTAAAGTATTTTTTAATTATAAAATAAAAATTGAAAATATTTTATTTAAAATCGAATTTTTATAAAGAAAATAAACTTTTTTTAGTTTTTTATAAATTCTTTTACGAAACAATTAAAACTAGCGCTATAGAATTTAATGAGACTTTTTACGACGATTCGACGCTGCAATTAATAAGAGATAAAAGACGATAAATCACAATAATGATTAGTGCGGTAATCACGTGAAGATATTAATTATTTACATCACTTTGAACATTAGAATAGATATATCTCTATAGTGCTTCTCAGCAGAGGGCGTGTTAGACTTTCGAGTGGTTTTAGTGCTAAGTAAGCATTGCAATAAATATAATGTCCCCGCACCTAGCTAGATTTTAACACCTTAATCAATCAACCAGATCATCAAGTCCATCGATTATATCACCCAAATTGACAGCTAGACCGAGCGCAGCGAGCTCGGCCATTGCGCAACGTTAGGCGTGAGGCTTATGTGATATTTGCAAACGGCCCTTGCACGGCAAGGAACGCGGTCTCTTGTTTCTGATATTCAATCAGTAGCACTGTCGAGCTCAAGGAATATAATAGACCCTCATATCCTCAGCGCGTAGGCTCAGCCGCAGCACCCAGCAAAAAGCAAATAGTGGCAGTGCCAGCCACTTGACCAGCCACGCAGCCTCGTGCACTCAACATATCTTAAATTAACAAGTCACATTGAAGAAATGGTTTTCACAAAGATCACAAAATGATGCGAACTGCCCTTCTGTGACCCACTATAAAGCAGTAGCGGAAGCTATAACTGACCATTCACTACCATTCGGATCGAAAGCCACCACCCTAACCGGACTACATATTTGAGAAAAGTACCCAAATAGCGTATGCACCTCATCAGGAATATTTTGGTTGAAGTACTCCCCACGATCATTGATGGTCGTCCAGCCATGTCCTCCTTCGCCATCAAACGCAACACAACTGATGCTTGCTCCATCTCCAATCATCTCTTCCATTTTATAGTGGCACCCATCTGGGATATTATGATTGTAGTACCCCCCTCTATCGTTGGTAATACTCCAGCTATCCTCTCTAGCTTATGGGAAAGTAATAGAAAGAATCTTCGCTCCGCCCCGAGACAGCCTCCCATTCTATTGTGGCACTCGTCTGGAATTTTGTGGTCTCTGTAGTCTCCGTGATCGTTAAGGATGCTCCATCTCTGACCTGATGGCGTGAAAGCGACCCGTAAGATTCTCGTATCATTCTTTGAAAGCTCATACATTGCTTGATGGCAGTCCTCCGGGATATCATGGTTGTAATAAGCACCACTTTTGCACAAGAGGCTCCAGCGATTTTTCCCTCCTGGACAGAAAGCTACCCAGATTATGTCGTCGTCGTCCTGGCGAATGATTTCGTTCATTTTCTGGTGGCAGTCTTCGTCGATGTCTCTATTGAAGAATTGGACTCGAGTTTTGGCCTTATCTTCATCTGCGGCCCAGTTTTCGTCTTGTCGTGTGCTGGCTTCTGGGTGATGTCATGTGTCGGTGGACACCGCGCCAGCGTATGAGATGAGGCCTTCGAGATTCCTCCCGAGAGTTTGGTTCTCTCTCCGCATAGCTAGTTGAACTTGAGCGTTGGCGAGAACAGCTCGAAGATGAACCAATTCCTTTACGATGTGAGGAATCTGGCTAGTTTCTGCTTTGATGTTGACGAAATCGGTGCGAATTGTCACTGTGTCACCCTTCGTTGCTTTGGATAAAGTTCTTTCGTAAGTCGTAGTAGAAGATACTTGTGACTTGAGTTGATGAAAAGAAGAGGAATAAAAATGCTCACATCAAGAAAAGCCAGACTCCGAGGTTGAGTGACGCACGATGAGTCTCTAACGACGCCCGTAAGCTAACAACCTACTTCATTCCGAACGCAACCCATTTAACGGACCCGGTTCGACCATTAAGACCCCTCAGGACCTTCTCGATTTTTAGCGGGTCCTTATCTTCTTACTTATCTACGAGGGAGCTGTTGCACTTTAGTAGCTCGAGCATGGTTTGGAGCTCGGAAAGTTCCTTGGTCACAGTAGCTAAATCAGCTTTGGCTTCGTGACGGCTGCGAACGAAGTTGTTGATGGCTAGGGGAGTCAGTCCAATGGCGGTGATAAGCGCCAAGCAGCCGGTTGTGGCGGATAATGGATCTATGCCATTAGATTGAATTTCGACGAGTTGCAAGGAGGGAAGATACAGAGAGTAAGAGTTTGACTGTGAAAAAGAAGTCAGAGGGGTTCAGTTTTAGCTTTGGAGAGATACCAAGCGTCTACTTAACCGAAGAGCTTTGGATTGAACATTGTATTCAAGGTTGGCTTCGAAAGGAACGCCACCCGAAACTTTGCATGAGCCTTGGAAACACTACATATACTCCGAACTTAATTATATTGATGCTTGTTTTGATTCAACGGCCAGAGGGATGTCGGTCCTTGACAAGCAGAGCTTCGCCAAATAACATAAGTTCCTCAAGCTATTTATCCTTTTGCTAGCAAAGGCAACGCAACTGACACTTGCTCCGCATCCATTTCTCTTAGCTTGTCCGCTCGAGTTGTGTGACAACTTGCAGTCGCTTTTCATCCCACTCATCCCAGACTATCGAAAAGATCGCCGTGTGTCTCCCTGGCAATTCTCCCTTCGTGCCATTCCTTTTTTCAAGAGCCTCCACAGGGAGCGCAATGTTACCGCGCGGGAAAACACATTGCCACCTTGCGATACCCTCAAACTCGAAACCCATTCTCAAGGCAGCTTTCCGAGATGCCTGATTCCCAGCGTGACATTTCCATTCGACACGCCGCAGCCCTAGACCACCAGCAGAGGGTGGATCGAGCATATAAAATAGTAGTAGTCCAATAGCATTGGTTGCTACGTGTGTGCGTTGAAACGCTGGGAAGATAATGGCGCCCATGTCTACAACCGCGTTCACTGGGTTTCTGACAGACAACGATATAATGCCGGCGTACTTCCCGATCGTCTTTCCTGCTTCGGGAACAGAGACTTTGTCGATGACTGCGTATAGGCACTCTTCGGGTGATGAACGTATATCTTTATCGTAAAACTCTCTCATGAAGTCTTCCTTGGTTTTAATGACTGGGAAAGCAATGTACGTTAAAACTTCCGGGTTGGTCCCTATCGCTTCGACAAAAGGCGCTGCATGAATGCTTGGCTGCCAGAATCATAATCAGCTTCATCTTCTATTGAAATGAAATTCTTACATTAAACGGCTCCAAGGCGACAAGATCATTCTCCAACTTTCGCTGCTCATAATAAAAGACCCCGTTAGACATGATGAATTAGGTAGTAAAACCGTCTTTGTCAAATGCTATAGCTTAAAGACCGCAAATGGTTGAAATAGGCGGAAAAACTTTGTAAAGTCTGGAGATTTAGTTAGGGAGGGTGATGAGGATATAGGATTCTGCGAAATTACCCCCGAGCTATCCCGCATAAGGAAGGTGAGTGGATCATACACGTGATGACCACTGACAGTGCTATGTTCGTGCATGAGGTGCAGGACTGTGGTCAATTACTAGAATTACGTCCTTGAGATTCCAGGCAACAGATTATTAGACTGCTAGGGGGAAATAAAATGAGATCAAGATCTTCTAGCTTGAATTTCTGCCGAAGCAAAGAGTTTCAGTGGGCCACTCGCCCCCCACCCCTGCTCATGTCTCGGAGCACATCAACACTCTTCAAGCAAGGATTGAAGACTCTTTAAACACTGCAATAAGGATCACGTTCACTGGATTATATACAGAAATGATAAAGCACATTAAGCTTATGTGCTCGACAGGAATCACAACATCGCCACAACCCCAGCTCCCACAGCCAGGATTCCACCCACAATGCTAACTCCTTTGGTCGCAGCTGCACCCGTACTCTGACTCGTACTCTGACTCGTATTTGCAGAGGAAGGAGTCGTCGTTGCTGCCCCAGAAGCAGCAGTGGCGCTCCCAGTCCCAGAGTTAGGTGGAATACTCGTCGGCGTATACCTGATCCCAGAATAGTTCGTCCAGCTCGTCAACCTCGCCGTTGCGCTTCCCGTTATGCTCCCAGGCGTAGCACTCGCCGTCTCGGTGAAGTAGTTGCTCACCGCCGTCATATTCGGGAATCGATCATCTCCCAGAGTTATGAGAGGACTCAAACTTTGACTCGTGATATTGATAGCTGGTAGCAAATTGGTGAAAGGCTGGAAGGGAGGAGTTGGCTCGCATTCTGCCACAAAAATGGAGGATATGCCGCGCTTCGACTCTTCAGAAGTGTAATTCCGATACCCGTGGGCGATGTAGCATGCATCACAGCCAGCAGCGACAGTGAAGTAGGAGCCGTTGCAGAGACATTGTTGTTCGGCGAGGAAATCGTTTGTTGTTGTTCCATTGGCCATACAGACTTGTCGGATGTAGAGAGACTCCTCGCAGGGAAATGGAAGTTGGCGAGAGATGATATCATCATCAAGGGAGTAGGTTTAAGGCTTCTCGAACGAGTGTTGTTGCTGTACAGGGGATAGCACATTTGTGTGAGGTATTGTAGGACAAGATCATTCAGAGCACGAATGGAGAGCATAGCGGAAGTGAGTTCGAGTGTGCTGAGCGCGAGTGCATAATTGAATGTCCGCATACTTTTTGCAGCGAGAATATTTTGCGCTGGGGTGTGTGGGACGTCCTCAAGAGAAGCTTTACGAAATCTTGAATTCAGCACTGGGCTTGAAAGGTACATATAATTCGAAGCAATAGCACAGCCCCGCGATCCGGATATCGACCCGACTAATGCTTTTTGGCATCGTGAATTCGAGCCAAGGCACTTGCGATAGTATCCATAAGGAGACCGGTGGAGAGGAAGAAAGCGGTTCAGACTTTTCGAGTACACCAGCCAGAAAACTGGGCAATGGCAGGCGTGGCATATTTACTACGCCGCCTGTGCCCTGAGATTCTGCGATTGGCGGCGCGGGGTACCCTGCCTTTCAGCGATATTTTCCAGCGATCGCAAGCTGATTGGAGCGCTTTCGCTTAGCAGAGTGGCCAAAAGGGGGGGGAATCGGCCACTAGCGAGGCAGGTATATTCCTGGGCTGACGACAAGGCTCCGAGCTGAGATTTATTGTTAGGTCAATTCAGCGTCTGGAATGGAACAAATCAAGGTATTTTAGAGATTTACCTTATTCTTCTGAAGTGTGGAGAATCAATTGCTCAAGGCAGCCAATGTAGTTATGTCTTTTTGTCGTGTATCCACAGTCGCATCGAGACGTCCACATTGTGTGAGACGATGTTGCACAGGGCTCGATAATCCAGAATTGCAAAGTTGCACAATGACAAAAGTCTGTGTCTGTGACTGGGTTCATATATCCTGCTTGCCGTCTCAGATGAGCGCTCTCTTTCTCTTGCAACCCCTCCTTCTTGCAACAGCGCCCGCTATGAAGATTCATACTGCATCTGTCGTCTTCTTCTTTGTTCTCCAAACTTCAGCAGGTCCACCTTGCCCCAACCTTATCGCGATCCTACAAACTTGCTGTCCTACGGGTCTGCTTGGTGTTCTTAGCGAGACTCAAGCCGCATATCTATGTTTGTCTCCCTTCCACCCGTTAAAATACTTCACCTTCATCTTTCTATGTTACTTTAGTTGAGGCGTGAAGCGCATTCGTATCCACTGACCATGAGTCCAGGTAGCCTCTGGGGCGTAGGTGGTACTTGCCTCGACAAATACATAAGTTGCTGCACCGTATGGACCCTTGACCATGGTCCTAGACCATCGTTGGTCTATTCATATTTCCTGAGCTGACTTGTTTCCAACTCTAGGACATGAATGCGGGGAGCTGTGATGGATTGGCTGGCGTTACGATGTCGACCTCAGCTTCTGCTTCAAGTCCGATACCCTTGGCGAGACGATCGTTTTAATCCTGAGTTCAGCGAGCCATGCAATAGAGAAAGGAACATTGCCGAAGAAAAGTATCGCGTCAGAGGAGACTGGATAACACCTGCAATAGAGACTGTTGAAGTTTCTGTTTTGAATAAATACACCGTCTGGGCTCGACTTCCATCTTTCATTTTTCCTTTGGCATCATCACTTTCCAATTCCTTCATCGCGCATTGAAACCGGCGACTTTGGGGCGAGCTTGGGGTATGTCCTCCATTCGGACACTTCCGGTAGCAGCGACCTGATTCCGAAGCCTTATTTCGCTCTCCCCAAACACATTCCAACAACGTTCTCGGCCTGCTCCTGGGCCTCTCTGGGTAGCCATACCTCCCTTTATGTCAAGGTGCCTCGAACTTTGCCCTGGAGAACACATTGACATCGCTGTGCTCCAGCAAACTGACCCAGGTGACAGTCGAACCAACAATCGAATGCTCAACCACCAGCTCCTCTTGTCTCATACCATTGGCTTCCATCGAGGGCCCGCAGACATAGAACTTTGCCCCAAGCTCTTCCAACATTGTGATGGCCTCGGAAGGTAGCGGAGAACCTGAATTCTTTAAGGACATCTCGACACTCGATGTCCGGAAATTTCCAAATAAGCCTGAACGTGTCGCCCGATAGCCGTTCTTCAACAACTTAACTCCGGCTCCCTCAAACACGACACTGACATCCATACACAACACCTTGCCTGCTAGTGCTTTGTCGAGGGGCGGAACGACATATTCTAGATCGGCTGTCGAAATCACGACCGTCATTTTCTTTTCTTTACCCCTCTCTCCCTCTTGCTCGGCTCCGGACCGTACCCCTTTCTGAATCACAACATGCATGTCCTCAGTTCCTCCCTCGCTACTGACTTCCGAGCTGACCAAATCGTTCCCTGTTGTCTCGCACCAAGTGGCAATGTCATGCAATATTCCTTTCGAGTTCGGGATCAGGAGCTCGATCATTGATTCGGGGTTCCGATGTGAGAACTCTCTGATGACTGAGTATATGGCGATGTATGATTTGGTAGTGTTTCGTGCGTCAACTAGCACAGGTCGAGTGGCTTCGAACATGATAGGTTTCGATGGCCTGTTTGGCATTCTGCCATGAATTTCTTTAAAGTGATTGTCTTGAAGTATTTCGCGCCAAGTATGAGTGCGAAACCTTGATGTTTAGATTTTTTTTCGGAGATTGAGTATTTCGAATAGGTGAAATATTTGTACTGCGACCTGCAGTTGAAGTGCAACGTGAAATCTTATAGAATATTTGATGTTCACGTGTTGCGCATCTTTGGTGTTGTCTGCATGTGATCTTGACAGCCGATAATCAGGCCATTTCAGTGCAGTTTTGACTACCGATGACACGCGTTTACGTACAAACCTGTGTTTTGGAAACCAATGAGACCGATTGAAGAGCAATACATTACGGCATATAAATGTCTCCTTCTCGCCAGCCAAAATCAGGTTGTGTTGGCAGCAAAGTGGTTCTGACACGTGATAAGGACTCTTTCATTGATACCTACGAGGGCTCCTTTGTCCTTTTCCATCTTCGATGCTGACCTTCGACGGCAGTTCACGTGCGCTATATCTTTCATCTATACTTCCGCTGTTCCATTATGTCAAAGCGGATATTTATAGACATACTTCCTTCGCTATAAAACTTTGACTACGAAGGCTTTCTCTGCTATTGTGCAGAAGTTGCTCGAGAAGTTGGAATGATCTGTGGCGGAGAACATCCCAGTTTTATCGTCGTTTACCATTTCACTCCCCTATTACATCCCAAGAGAGATCTTAGGTCGCTCGGCCGTGATGTTTCAATCTGTAGCTCTTCGAGTTTAGACTTTGATAGGTCAACGTCATTTGGTTCATTCTTCGCAAAGTTCCTGTCCGAGTAATGATTCAACGTGGCTATAAGGCATCTCCAAAGTCTGAAAGGTTAGGAGACAGTCTATCATTATGAAAGTAAGTCTTCGAAAGCTGGATCCTTTTCAAGCCTGTTTTGAAACTCCAAAAACGATAAGTTACTTGGGCTCGAGCCAAAGTTCTGCTAGAACCGCAGAGCAGATATATCAAATAGCTCGTCCAAAGGAACTCCTGCAGCTGTGCATCTGGTGAACATCGCATCCACCCAGACCATCTGCTCTAGAGGAATACAGTATCGGCGAACGTCTCGTGGTCCTAGGATAGACATCTCAATATATTTTAGTGACGCCCTCATGATGTAGATCCAGATTCCGAGAGCGCAGAAAGTGGAAGGATGAAATTATAATGAAGTAGGCGCTTTGAAGTAAAACGAAAGTAAGTCCTACTCGGAGAATAATATTTTGTTGGAAGGTTGGACATTAAACACTCTTCGCAGCCGCGTATAGTATAAGTTCACAGATCAGATCCAATTTTATAAAAATTGTACTCGTACTAGCTAGTTGCAGTGGTTGCGGTCTGTGACGGGCTTGTAGAGTTTGCGAAACAACAGTATGGAAAGCGCAAGTAGACCTGCGCTACATCTAGCATAGTGCAGCAATACTCGTGTTTCTACGTCGATGCCACAGGTCACCTAGGTCCTTTCGAGCATTTGCATCAGTGTGGTAGAAGTTGATTAATCATGTGCATGAGATTGAACATATAAAGATGAGGACAGGAATTCTGTACCTTTGACCTCGTTTCATAACTTATGTTTGCTTTCAACCGCATCTAGATAGTTCAGTACGACTTACAAAGTAGAGATTAAGCAGCATGTCGCGACCTCATGTGGGATAAAAGTGGTTTATGAATATAATTCGTGAACGCATTCGTGAATGCATTGATTTGAAAGACTAGCTACCAGTGGCAGGGGCTCTTAACACTGTTGAAATGCGACGGTATGGAGCTACATTCATCCATTAAGACATCATCATCCACCAGAAGCGGAATTACCAGTCTCCCTGTGGCCACCAGTGTTCAACATTGATATTGACGATGCTGGGGTACAGGCTTGTCCTGAGACACAGTTTGTGTAGAACATTAGATTATCTCGATACTTGCTGGCAAATCTATGAAATATATTCTAGTGTGGCCTCTATCCAAAACCTTGGTGGAATTCTTGAAGGTGGGGTTCATATGGTGATCCTGATCTTCTACCAAGCCCCGCGCTTCGACTGAGCATCTGATCATCATGGCGCTGAGCTAGACTAGTTGTTCCAAATTGAATCGTTGAAGACCTGACATTGTGTTATTTGCTTGTGCAGTGCTGCGTCAAGTGGGATGATCAAGGAGTGTCTTTGATCGAGTTGGTTTAGAAAGGTCGAAGTTGTTGAGTTTGAAAGAGAATCAGTTTGGGAAAATCAAGGATTTTATATTGCTAGAAAATCGTGGTGATTGAAGCGTTCTCGAAGTCTGAATAGCCAAGCTGAATCAAATAAAGAGGAATGAGGCTGATCGGATGAGCCTAATCTAAGAAATTTCGTATGTTATGATGGCCATGAGAAAATTACTTATTCCTTAGTCTTTGCGAATAATAGCGGATAGTATCGACATATATCCCTTTAGCATCAGCTTGCATACTCATCAATCACACTCCGAGGTTTCCGAAACTTTCCTAGAGCCTTGTACTCAACATCACCCATACCAAAGCCTTTCGGACCACCAATTTCCAGGCCTCTAGGAGTTGAGGTCCATTTCTCAGAGGCCACGATCCCAAGAACAATCACGAAGAGGCCATACCTGTACTCGGGTGTACCTATGGCTTCCCCATTCTGAGCATCGATCACGCATATGAGGTCTGGTACCGAAGCAACAACCTAATATAGATTAGCAGCAAACTCATCCCGAAAAAAGGAATGCATACAGTCTCACTCCCATCTCCATTCTCCTTGATAGCAAGAATATTCTCATTCTTAAACGGAATCTTCATCTTCCCCTCGAATTCTGCTCTCTCACCCCCACTAGTATCCATCCCCTCAACAATAACCTCACCATAAACATGACCCATCCTCAACGTCCTCTCGACCCCCACAATTTTCCCCTTAAACAGCACTTTCGCAGCCGCCTCGCCCCCAGCTTCAGCAATAATTGACTCCGCCACCGAATCAATCCTATTCTCCCTTCTCGCCATCGCAACGGCCCTCCCAATCCTCCAAGAAAGGCTTATCGTATTCTCAACAACCCAAGTTTTAGTATTCTTCCCCGTCACCGGTCCCTTTGCGCAAGCGACATGGCTCCCCATTTGTGACAGCGCTGCCCGGAATGCTTTCTCCACCATAAGCTCGGACTTTGCTTGTGTCATGAACATGACGTTTCCATTTCCATCACAGATTGTTGAAGGGAGGAAGACAGGCTTCTCTTCGAATACAACGGGCGTGGTTTGCCAGGCGACAGGATAGGCGCGGCCCATCCAGTCGCCGTCGACAGTGGGGAGGTTCATATTGGTGGATGCGCCTAAGATCATACCCTGAAGCCCGTTACCACCTCCGATTTCTAGGGCGATGACTGCGTTGGGTCGGACTTTCATGAAGTTGTAGAGTTCAGTTTGTGATTGCATCATCCTGGCTCGAAGTTAGAGTCGGTTCTGTAATAATTGAAGGGGGGCATACTCGTCACCTGGAAGTTTCTCAATCGACACCGTCGGGGACCCCTTTCCTCCACCGCAGGCAACTAGGTCGCCATCTTTCAGGTCGTCCGGCGAGATGACTCTGACGATTCCACCACTTCTCATGATCTCTCGAAGACGTAACATGTGTCCGTATGGTGAGCCTCCGCCCCCCGTACCGAGGATGTAGCAGCCGATACTAATCCAAGACAGGTCTGTCTCCGAGATGATCCATTCTCGTCCCTGCACGTTCGGCCTGTACAAAGAAATGTCAATCTCAGGAGAATCTCCCTCTTCTTTCGAGCCATCCTTAGTTGCCGAACCCTTTTCAAACTCCTTCATGTCATCCTCGTCTGCGACTCCATTCGCCAGAGAGTCCTCGCTCCCAACTGTCTTCCGATCGAAGTCAAAATCGCCAACCGCTTTAACAATGAACCTCGACTTATTAGCAATATACTGTAACGGCAAATGATCCATCTCCGCAACTTTCACCGTCTCTGCTATAGCTCCATTTTCCACAGCCTTTCTTATGGCCCTCTCACTAACTTCCTCTAACACCTCCTTAGCACTCTTCGTCTCCGTACTCTCAATCGTATCAACAACACCACTAACCCTCGCCGTCGCCGCACCAATCGCATTTGCAACCCCCGACCACTCCGGCTTAATAACCTTACTCGCACCTTTTAACTCATCCGGAGCTAGGATTGCTCCTCCTCCAACAAGTAGGACCGGGATATCCGTCGCAGACGTCTTCATATTATCAATCGCCCTCTCCAGCATCTTCTTCACCTCAGTCTTAAAAGCCCCTAAATTCTCATCCAGTCCAGCTTTCTCAACCAAAGCCCTCTCCCCAATCTCAAACTTCTCATCAGCAAGAACAGTATAATCAGTAGCCGTCACCACATCCCCACCAAACACAATCGCCTTTTCTGGTAATAAATATCCCACACTATCGGGTCCAATACTCACACCTCCTGCTTCCCCTTCTCTCTTCCTCACAATCGAGCCTCCGCCCAACCCGATACTCCTCACATCCGGATACGAAAAATTAGTCCTCACTCCTGAGATCTCGCTAAAAGCCGCTGCTTGTCTAGGAAAGCCATTCGCGAGTAAAAGCCCCACGTCGGTCGTCGTACCTCCGATATCAACTACCATCATCGCCTCATTTGGGGAGTGAGTAAGGTGCTGGGTGAGGAATGCAGCGCCGCGCATACTATTCGTTGGTCCGGAGGAGAAAGTGCGGATTGGGAGTTTGGCTGCGGCGCTGGCGAGGAGGATAGTGCCATCGTTTTGGGTGATGAAGACTGGGCATTTCAAGTTCAGTCTCGAAATGGCATGCTGAAATGAAGCGATTGTCTTTCGTGCAAAGGGGAGGATGGAGGCGTTTAGGATAGCGGCGTTTTCGCGCTCGAGAAAGCCGAGATTCGCTACGTCTTTGGAGAGGACGATATCGGCTTCTGGGTAGATGGTCTTGATAAGGGAGGCGGCGCGTTCTTCTTGTTTGTAGTGGATGTCGACGGGGCTGAAGATTCCGGTTATGACGATGCTTTTGATGCCTTTGGACTTGATAATCTCTGTTTCGTGACGGATTTGCGACTCGTTGATGTCGGAGATGAGGTTTCCATCTACCTCTAATCCTCCATCGACGAGGCAGTAGTACCCACAGATCAGGTTCCGAAGTTTGGCGGGCCAGTCGATACAAGGAGGTACACCTTTCGAGAAAGGTCCACAAAGCCGAATGATAGCCACTTTGGCGAGCCGGGTTTGATCCTGTTCGACAACAGCGTTTATAAAGTGGGTAGTGCCAATAGTGACACTGGCCACTTCTTCTGGGTCGATTTTGGATGAGGCGAACATGGCGGTTATGGCGTTGTTGATGCCATCGCTGGGATTGCCGGTTGTTGAGGCTTTGTGCCAGGCAACGATCCCACGACCGGGTTCGGAAGAGCGAGATGGTTCGAGGATTACTCCATCTGTGTTGGTTCTGTGATATCAAATTAATAGGAAGGACTTTGTCAATATGAATAGGAAAGACTCACCCGCCAACATCAACTCCGATTCTTAAGTTGCGGGTCATTGTGGTGGTCGTGGACTGTGTCTCGTGTCTTGGATAATTTGAGAGCGTATGTAGAGAGGAAGAAAATATCGAAAAAGAAACAAGCATCTTCTTAAATTGAAGCAGTCGAACTAGCTTGCGACACTCGGGCAACTCAGATATCCTCCCCACTCATCCCACTCTTGTACTGTTGCCCGATCAGCCGTCCGAATATCACAGAATAGAGCAGATCGCGGGCTGGGACCCGTGGGTCAACACATTCAGGCCCAAGAACAAGATTCGGCTAACGCAGGTACCCAAGGGTGGGAAAATCTGCTACCTAGCACGTGATGCTGTCCCCTTTCTCGAAAGAATTTCGATGATGCGAAGGGATTGTAGTGCGCACTTGCGTGAGAGGGAAAGGGGAAAAAAGAAAGAAGCCGACATTGAACAATCGTTGAACATGTAAAGCGGGGGGAAATAGTAGATCATGCACAGGATATGAAGAGAAGCAAAAATCTGGAGGCTATGTTGGGATCGTTGATATGCCCATACTAATACCGGAGCACTGATGAACAAGTGGATGAGTTGATATGATTGCCATCATTACAGAGTGGCTCTCGAAGATACTCTCGGGCTCTATCGGAGGGAGGACCTCCCTTTTGGCATGCTCAATGAGCTGTTACCTTTGACCCTACATTGGTTCTTAACTTTCGATCCTAACCGAATCTTGAAGACCCGTGTAGAGCCTCTGAGGCCGTCTTCGTCAATGGCGTAACTTGTGCGGTTCTCACGCTGCGCTGTGAGTAGGACTACGGATCTTCATCTCGCCCAGGCACAATGTTCATCCTTTAGCTGCCGCCAGCCCTGCAGGCTTGGTTCGTCCCAATCCATCCTTTCCATAGTAGTCCATAGGGTATACGCCGCCGTTGCTCTTTACCCAATCCTCCTTGGCACCCAGGACAATCAAGGCCTCGTAAGGTGTCAAGAGTGGTCTGGGAAAGGCATATCCCCAGTCGATACTCAATCTCGGGCATGCAACTTGAACCCAGCACTCAACATCGTCCATCATTGAGAGCTTCCCAGGGAAAATCTCGCTCAAAAGAAGATTCATATATGGAATGCCTTGTGCCTCAAGCTTTTGTTCAATCATCGTCATTGTATGTGGATTTCCTTGTCGACCGAGCGATCCCAAAATTAAACCCCATTTCTTCGCGGTTTTGGCAGATGCAATGGCATCTCGTCGCAGCGTATGCATCTCTTTATGATCATAACTCTCACGTGTGAGCTTCCTGGAATATGGGTCGTATCGATATGCTGGTATCGTTGGATTGTGGATCATCGCGCTTTCGAGGTGGAACCGTCCGTCTCCAAGATACAGGATTATGTCCACACCTTCCGTCGAATCCAGCCTAGGAGATGTGCATCCAAGTATCTCTCCTTTGCTCAAAGGAGCAATCTGAGGTATTAAGATATTGTATCCTGCCTTTTCGAGTGGTGCGCGCACGCCATGCAATGTGGCATTGAACTGAATGGTGCCAACCATCGCGATCGTCTTTCCTGGAGGGAAATTTTTCTCGAGGGTCGATAGCAGGTGTGCTGTATCGATGCGGATATCCACGAACACGTAGAGAGTCTTAATCGTAGTGACATCTACTGGTATCAGGCATGAGTGTGCGTAGTGCACCAGCAGGTCACATCCAAGGGCTCTCGCCGTGTAGTCATCGATACAACATGCTCCGTATGTTACATCGCCCATGATGATGGTCTCGATGCCAGGGCAGAACTGGGTGAGAATATCTGAAATGGTCGTGGCGAACAGCAGCAGGCCTTCTGGCATCTGCAAAGCGACCTTCTTCGAGCCATTTGTTCGTATTCGATGTATGATCTTGTGGAGTTCAAAGGAGTAGTTTGGAGGGAGGAGTGCGATGGCGGCGCTGATGTCTGGGTCATTTAGGATTTCGGGTGGGACCTGATTCAAAGTCCGAGGAGTTCTTCGAGATTTGGAGACTATCAAATATTAGCAAGAAGCTCCAGCATCCTATCACGAAGCAAGTATTTCTTGCCTTGGATTGTGCCTTTGCTTTCCAGAGATCCATTTGTGTCGCCATTTAACGCTGCTTCTGCCGCCTGTCTTCGTCCTACGAACCGCCTCTTCGGCAACTTCTGGACTTCTTCCTCTATCCTCTCTTCGACATCCACAGCGACGCCCAAATCAACTTGCGCTCGGTCGTCTTCCATTCTATCGTTGATGCAGAATTGTGCACGTCGCAATTACAAAATTTACCCCTCCATGATGCGTACACACCAGTGTTTATTTAGCCGAGACATTTTCTGATTCACGTTCACGTTTACGTTCTCCCTCGTCCACAACACCATCGTCGAATACCAATTCTGAATAATTCTGTTTTCGAGAGCAGGCGCTGGATAATACCCTAGTTAAATTCAACCTGTTAACTTGCAAAACTAGTAATTTTATTTCTCTTCCGTATCTCCCGCCGGAGCAGAGAGGATTCTGCTACGAGTGTCTTCAGCACGATCGCTAACAATTGAGATATCTACGAAGTCCCACCGTCTCTCAGTTTCGTTACGTTATCAAAACTCATGGCGGTTTTCGAATATCTTCATCTTACGTCTCCAATGGCTTTCAACACATCTTGAGGTCCAGTCAAAGCTCGCTGAGGGTCGTGCCGAGCCTTGCGAAGAGCTGGTTTGTTTAGGGTTCATCGAGAAGGCTCCCTGCAGCATAGAAGGTGCATCAATGCTACAAACACAATGCAAGGAATCGAGGATAAATGACACTATGCATAGGGTCGAAGTCCGATAATTGCATGATTACGGACGAACGTGGCATGTTGGGGGCCAAAGGTGGTGGCGTTCTCAAGTGGGACCGCAGCCGAAAGATGTGCAGATTGGCTTCTGGATAAGCATAACTGCTGGCTGCAAGCTGCGGCGACGACTCTGAAAATGGAGAGGCGCCGCCTCTGGCGCAACAAAAGAATGGCTCCCCTTTCCTCGTATTGCCTTGCTTTCTTCCCATCTATTCTTCCTTTTCGTTGTGTCTCGTTGCAATCGACTGTAAGATGGCACCCAGCAGACCCAACCGACCACGAGCAGCGAGCTCCTTCATATACGTACCACATGCGCACGAGAGGGATCAGGATGTCCACATCGACATGCAGTACGCCAAACACAGCGTCCACAATCCGCTAGAATTCGCGAATGAGCCATGGAAACACTGCGAAAACCACACGAACTGCTACCTTGGATTGAGATTCGATAGGCGCGATGAATTCAAAGAGGAGTTGAAGAAAATGGATGAGGAATTCAAGAGGGGGATCAAAGAGATGGAGCTGCAGCACGAAATGAACGATGACGACGGAATCCAAGATATGCTGAGGGAAATGCGAGAATCGAATAAAGGCAAGAAACTAGAACGGGTAATTCACGAAGAAGAACGAATCAAGCAGACTCGAGTGAACTTTGCCTCATACCCCAAAAAGCAGCAGATGATGGAACATCTCAAGCTAGCGAAGAAGGCCTGGAAGGAAGAGGTGAACAAAAGGCGGGAAGAATATGTGAAGACGATCAAGAAGCAGCAGGAGGCCGGTCGACACCCTAAGTTTCCCAAGAGATGGAGTCGCGATCAGAAGTTGGATCTTGAATTGCTCGAGCGAGTCAAAGATTGGAATGTGGATGATGAACCAGAGGACGATACAATTGAGCCGAAGCCAGAGAATGAATACGGTTTCAGAGCATGCGCAATATATTTCAAGAAGTCGGATGATGGATGGAAACCGGATACTCACGACCATCCGAAGTTCAAAGACGGGAAGTTTCCGAACCAGAAAATATCGGTGCACGACTTGATACAGCCATCATCCAATACATATACGAACCCCTTGAGCGAGCCTTGCAAAGATGACCAATTGCGGTACTTCCATTTTCCCTCGAACAACATGCGCTGGATTGAGGTGAGGTCTCAGGTCTCGTAAAATGCCCCCGATCGAGAAATTGACATTGTGTTCTCAGGAAGCGATGGCACGATACTACGGTGAGGACTCGGGGAATCACAGCGATACGCAAATGCCGAGCAAGAAATCGTCGCAGGCCGAGAAGCTTCTGTCGAGAGAGTATTGGCGAGGACAGCTTCATGGTGGTGCGGGAGTTGCTGGGAATAGTATCGCAGGTCCAGTGCATGCAAGACATATGAGGTCTAGATGCTCGCTCATCCCACTGGGTATGTGACCCCCATTGTCTATACGAACCATATATCATGTTCTGAGGACAACGCCCAACGCACTTCGAGACATCGGGCTCGAACGGGTCTAGCATCTCATAAACATTTTCGGTCGCCAGCTTGCTCCTTGCATGAGCATTCACTGATCTAGGGCTTATAGACACTTCATCTGGCGCTTGGACACAACGAGGACGCACTCCTAAAGCTGCCTCTTTCCCAAGAAATCCCTTGGGCCAGCCGCCGAAGGGCAAAGCCAAGAACTTCGCCATATTTGTAAGTCCAACCCGATGATCAGTCACGTATGTCATAACTAAGGCTCACCCAGCTCCCCTATCTCCACTGGGAGACGAACAGCCGTAGAGCTAAAATGGCACAAGTCATCAAGGAAGTCACGAAAGAACTTCAAGCCGAAAAAGCCAGAAATGAAGGTAGGGCAACTTCCATCCCACCTAAAGAGAAGCGACAGAAACCAGAAAGAGGATGCCTGCCGTGGAGAAAAGACCGGAAAGCCGAGGAGAATCTCAAGAAAGAGATAGAGTACGACGACGAAGATGATCAAGGTGGGACGGAAAAGAAGAAGGGTATGTTCGATGTGGCGACGAAATGGAAGAGTGCAAAGAATGGCAAGACTTTGGTGAGAAAGAAGTATGCATGATGCCCTAGCTTGGGTGCTTTTGATATTACTGACGATTTGATAGGAGATGCAAGCTTGGAAGATACTTGTTGGCTCTTGCACAAGTGGCTGACGCTATGGACTACGAGGCGGATGAGAGATTGTTGCGAGAGAATCTCCACCACAACCCGCCTTTGCATATTCGAAGAACTTTGGACCAATCATATTTCCTGACGCTTGAAGACACCTCCGTTCGCGATAAGGATCAAGTCGTCTACAGAGAGACTAGAGAAGGTCGGAGTTTTCACACGCGCAATACAAGGGTTGTGATGGTAGACCAACTGTGGCTCTGGATTCTCGACGGCAACACAATCATCACTTCCTTCCCACGTCGCTGGGGTAGAAACAAACCTGACCCTTCTGGAGTTCACAAGAGTCTGCGAGAACGTTTAGAAAGCACCTTCGAGGAAGAGATTCAATCCGTGTACGACTTGGCTCTTATCATCATCGACCAATGCTCTCGCGTCTTCTTCGATCGTACAAAGCCACTCGACCAAAGACCAGAAGTTATGGATCTCTTTGCCTCAGCCATAGGCAGAATGACTGAACACACAACCATCGCATACGAGTCTTTTTGGCGAAACATGGAGATACGGAGCATGAAAATCGCACAAAACGGTACAAACGGCTCTTCAAAGCATTCATATCTCGACATCAACCCCGAAGGGACACTGTTGCGCGAGTCTCAAGATGTGGCAGAGGAGCTGCAGATCATGCTGAAGATTTACAGCCAACAGTTGCATGTCGTTCGCGACTTCCGAAAAATCCTCGGCCACATGAACGGAGAATCCAAAAACGAGACTGACGAAGTTCGAACCCTAATCAAGCTCTTGCGCCAGAATCCGATTCTAGTAGGAGACAAAGCGCGGCAGACTGTGCAGCAAGAGTCTTCCCTACCTGTTCCCGAAAGTACAATTCAGGAAGCGAACGATTTGCTCGAACTGATTCGTAACCGTAAGGCCGAAATCCAAGACTTGGAAGAGGCAGCGCTTCGAACAACGCAGCAGCTTCAAGGCTTGCTTTCTCTCAAACAGCAGCAAGCAAGTATTATTGAAGCCAAGGCCGCACTGGCAAGAGCAGATGAAAGTGTAAAGCAAGGACGGGCTATCATGGCCTTCACCATCGTTACCATCTTCTTTCTCCCCCTCGGCTTCATAGCCGCCTTTTTCGGTATGAACAATCAGCAAATCAATGCATCACCTTGGATGACTCTACATCAACAAATGAGATGGATGTTCGGCGTCTCGACCGCCGTAATCGTGGTCTCAATCTCTATCGCTTTTTCACCCTGGACCCGCGCCACTCTCACCGCCTTCGTCAAAATCCCCATCATTTTCGTGTTGGAATATACTGGTATTAGAGCTTTGTGGAAATACTACATAGTAGGACATAATTATTTCGAAGAGAAAAACAGGGAGAGGATTGAGTGGATACATGGTCACAGGAAGAGGGTTGATGCAAGACGGGATGAGGAGGAGAGGAAAGAGAGGGAGAGGGAGGAGGAGGGGTGGATTATTGATAGGGATCAGAGGGCGACATTTAAGTTGGTAGATATGTTTTTGCATGGGGAGAAGAAAGAGAAGAAGAAAGCGGAGCAGAGAATGAGTTGGAAGAGGCCGAGTCTCAAAGATGTTAATGTTGGCGGCTTGGTCGCAAGTGGGGCTTTGAAAGAGGAGGGAGAGGATATTGAGAAGGGCAATAGGACTATTGTGGAGGATGAGGGGTGAGATGCGTGAATGATATTCCCTATTCTTGATGCTTCCGCCATTACCAATCTACTTTTTTGATGTCGGCGTCGTCAACTTCCTCAATTCCTTCGTCAAAAACGTAACTCTATCAGCATCCGTTTTGTGAGCCTTGACCTCTTGATTGCGACGCTTCTGAACATAGGTCAGGGAATCGGACTCTCTTTCCCACTCCTTCCTTCCACTCTGCGACCTCATTCTGAAAATTCTTGATCTTTCTGTTAGCCTCCTTGATTCCTCCCAAGACAACAGCCATCTTCTCCTGAACAGCGTCCGGGGGGCATTGGTCGAACAGAGCCAACCGAGCTGGGTAATAAGCCATATATCCCGTCAAGAATTTTCGCGTAAGCTGTACCTCCTGCTGACTCGCCGCGAGGTTGCTTTGTAGCTTTCAGATCCGTATCGTGGTCACTAATCAATTTTTGCAGCCGCCGATTATGTCCTTCAACGTGTTTGAATCTGTGGGCTTCCTGGATGGGAGAAGCTCTTTACAACAATGCACGAAGTCCGCAATACTTGCAAGCTTTTGGCACATGTCAACATTCTATCTGCGGAGGCGTAAGTTTTGTTTCCTTACGTCTTCGGTACTGGGGTCGGTTTTATCCTTTCTATGTTGGCCTGAGTTAAGGCGTGGTGGTATATTGGCACTTGCTGGCAGAGTGGTCATTAAGTCAACTAACTGATGTCAATACTAATAACTGATCAATTATCAGCCATTCAATTGCCTAGTTTTTCAATTAATAGCTATTCAATTAATAGATTCTCGAATAATATAATTAATTAGTTCTATAATTAGATTTTTGAGATTTTGAAATTATAATTTTGGTATTTTATTATAGTATTTCAATAAGAAGTCGAAACGAAAAAACTTAATAAAAACTTTTTAATTGGTTATAATTAAACGAATTAAAATACTATAAATTATTTCTTCTTTCTTTAATGAATTTAAACTTTTAAATATTAATATTATTATTACTATTTTACTCAAAATACGACGATTTTATTTATTATTATATTAAAACTATTTTTAATATTTTCTATTCTCGAATTTACGTTATTTTAAATAAATTTTACGACTTTTATAATTAATATTTTTAATCGAATAAAAACTAATATTTTTAACTCGAGTATTATTATTAAACGCAATAAATACTCTCGATTTATTTCTATATATAACGATTACTACAATTCTTATAATTTTTTTTATAAAAATCTATTTAAAAAATATTCGCTATATATAATTAAATAATCGTTATTCGATAATTAGTTTATTATTTTATTGCGTTTTAAAAAATAGTACATTTTTATTAAAATATTTAAAAAATTTCATTAATTTCAAATATAATTGTTAAAATACGTAATAAATAATCATACGAAAACGATAAAACGAAATATTATTTTAATATAAATATATAAACATTATAAATAATTATTTTATTTTCGATTTATATTTAAATACTAATTTATAAATTACTATAATTCGAACTTTTTTTAATATAAAAACTTTTATTTCGACTCGAATACGCTCGCAAATATTATTAATTATTTTTTTAAAGTATATTATTTCGATGAAAATAATAATATTTAACGATTACAAATAAATGAAACAAAAATACAATTATTAAAATATATTAATAAAAATTACAATATAATTATTTTATTTTATTAATAAAAGTTTATAAACGTTTTTATTGAATAAATAATTTTTAATAATATTAAATATAAAAAAACAATTTTTAAACGTTTTTTTCGATTATTTAAAATTACTAATAAAAATACTATTATTATAATATTCACGTTTCATATTACGATTAAAAACTAAATTTATAAATATTTTATTTATTTCGAATTTTATATTATTGAAAAAATTTAATACTTTAAATTGAAAATATTTATATTTTTCAACGATTAAAAATCGAAACGAAAAAAAATATTTTTTTTTAGTATTATAATACATTTTATTAATAAATTTAATATTATTATAATACGATTAATCGATTTATTAAAACTATCGAAATATAAAAAAACAAATATTAATATATTTAATCAATTTTTTTATATTTTAACAATATATCGATATATTAAATTATAATAATAATTTATTATAATAAATATATTATTAAATTTAAAATATTATTTTTTTAATATTTTTAAATACGAAATAATATTTAGTATATATTTTAATATTATATAATATAATATATTATTTTATATATTTTTTTAAACGATTCGAAATTATTAATAAAAATTTAAATTATTTTATTTTTAATAATATAATAAATAACGATATTATATTTATCGAATTTATAAAAAAAAAAAATTTTAATCTCAAAAAACGTTATTTTTATTATTTCGATTATATTTTTAATTTTATCGTCGAATTTTATTTTTTTAATTAAAACGAGAAATTATACAAAAAGCAAATAAACGTAATAAAATTATAAAAACGAAAAAAATTATAATAATAACGCGAAAAACTAAAAAAATTTTATAATTTAATAATATATATTATAATTTTTAAAAAACGTAACGATTTTTTTATCGCGTTATAAATTATATATAATATTGAAATTATTATTAATAAAATTTAAAAATTTATTTTTAATAATAATATATATTAAAACGCGTTTTACACTATAATTAATCGTATTTTCGAATTAAAAATTTTTTTATAAAAATTTGTTTTAAAATTACGAATTTTTAAAAATAATTTTAATCGCGAAATTAACGAATAAAATTATTTTAATAAAAATAAATAAATTATTTTAAAATTAATTAAAAATCGATTAAAATCTTTTTTTTTATAATTAAAAATTTTAAAAACAATATCAATATACAAAATAATGCTTATAAAGTTTTTTATAGTTTTTTATAGAAATTAATATTTGATTTTAATTTTTTTTTTAATTATTTCGAAAATCTCGAAATATATATTAAAATTAGCGAATTTAAAAATTATTTCAATATTTAAAATTCGATTATTTTTATTTAAAATATTATAAAAAATTAATATTTTAAAATAAATATTTCAATCGCGTAAATAATAATAATTGTTTTATATTTTCGTATAAAATAAAAATTTTTTAAAAATAATTAAAAAAAAAGTTTAAAATTTTTAAAAACAATTATTTTTTTTTAAATTAAATTAAAAAAACTATAAATCGATAAATATAAAAAAACGTTTATAAAACGAATAAATAATTTATTATCAACGCTAAAAAAATTACTTTTAAAATTAGATTTTTTTTTAAAAATCTTTTGAATTATATTATATTAATAATAAAAAACGAAAATAAATTTATTATATTAATAATTTAATGTAACTAATTATAATACTATTTAAACGAGTTTTTTAATACGAGAAAAAAAGTTTTTAAATACTAGAAATTTAAAGAAATTAAATAATTTCAATTTGTGTAAATAATATATAATTTTTTTATTATTCTAATTATAAATTTTAAATATAAATATATTTTTTTTTATTACGAAATAAATTACACAAAAAAATACTAATTTAATAAAAGAATTATTATAGTATTAAAAGTATTTAAATAATTAATAAAAAAAAAAGCAATTCAAATAAAACGAGCGTTTAAAATAATTTTATTAAATTTTAATAAAAAATAATAATATATTTTCATTTTTATTTGAATTAATTAGTAATTAATTAATAGATTATTTAAATTATTCAATTGTTTATTTTGCTCGAATAATTAAAGATTAATTGGTTTAATAATTACTCTATTTATTAGTTTCGAGATTAAAATACAAATATATTTTTTAATAGAACTCAAGTAAATACCTATGAATTCTATATTATCGAAGTATTTATTTTCAAACTTTTCAACGATTATATTTGTAGAAATTATAGTAAGTTTTTATTTATTGAATGTATTAACGTAGAATTAAAATATTTTAATAGTATTTTTTATTCGAGAATTTTTTATAAATATTAAAAAAACTAGAAAAATTCGTATTTCGAAAGAAAAAATAATTAATTTGATAGTAAATTTGATTTTTTAAAATAGTAATTCGAAAGTAATTTAATTGTTTTTAAATAGACTATATTTTGTTAAAATAGACATAGTAAATTACATTAGTATATTTTGAAATTAGTGTAAAATATTTGTATAAAATTCATAAAACAAAAATTTCTATAAATATTATTATTTTCTATACGATATATCGAAAGTTCGTATCGATTTCAAATTAATATTTTAAATTCAATATAAGTAAAAAACCAATAAAAATAATTGAAAATATATTTATTAGATTTTCAAGTAATTTTAATATTAAATAAGTATTGTAATAAATATAATATTTTTGTATTTAATTAAATTTTATTACTTTAATCAATTTAATCAAATTATTAAATTCATTGAATATATTACTTAAATTGATAGATTATAAACTCGAAAAGTATTTATTGAAATCGTTGTATTTTTTTACTTTAAAATATTAATTTTATTCGTTATAACGATTTTAGTAGTTTTAATTAATATTATAGTATTTATTTTTACAATATTTTATTACGTTTATAAATAGAATAAAATTGAAATTTTTATAAAGAATAATTATTTTCGATTTAAAAATTTTTATTTAATCGCTTTTATTAGTATTTATATTATTAAATTAATTAATAGCAAAAAATCGAAATCGATTTTTTTTGTATTAATCGATCGAATTACGATTTAAAAAAAGAAAACTATTAAAATTATTCAAATTATTTTAAATAATATAAACGATAAACTATAAAATAAAATTTTTCTATTAATTTTTTTCGAAGATATTAAAATTTTTTAAAACGAATTTAAAAAATACAATAAAATCGTTAATTTAATTTAAATATTTATTTAACGAACGAACTTTGAATAAAAAAAATTCGAAATTTCTAAAAAAATTAAAAAATTCGCAAATCGTTTCAAGTTTTACAAATTTCAATTTATAACGATTAAAAGACTAATTACCGATAATAAAATTTTAGATCGAATTATAGTAATTATTTTTAAAAATAATAATTATAAAAGTACGAAATATTATATTTTTCGTTTACTAAAAATTGAACGCATATTCGATAAAGCGATTATTATACTATAAATCTATAATAAAAAAAAGATTTTAATAATTGTAAATTATACTCGTAAAAAAAAATAATAGCGTGATCGTAAACAATCTCGTAATAACAAATAAATTAAAAATAAAAAGCGAAAAATTGATCGCGATAATCGTAATAATAATAATAATAAATACTATAAAAAAAAGAAAAATAATCGTAAAAAGTTTAAATTATTAGTATTTCGTTTTATAAAATCTAAAAATCGTTGAAACAATAATAGTAATAACGAGAAACTCGTTAATTATAATAAGTTTAATTTAAATTAATATAATTAATATATATACTATAGATATTATAAGATTAAATATAAAATAAAATGAAAAAATAAAATTAAAAGAATTTTAAACAAATAAAAATTACAATAATTAAATTTATTATTAAAGTAAATATAGTAATTATAAATAAAATATAATAAAATCTTTTTTTTTTTTGTTTATTTTATTGTATTTATAGTATTTTTACTAGTAATAATAATATTTACTCGATTACTATTTAAAAGTAAAATTGAGAAATATATCGAACGTTTATATAAAAGTTTTATTTATTATTTTCGACAAATAAAAACTTATATTAATAAAAAACAATTTTTATTTTTATTATTTTTATTATTTCGAATATTGATTAAACGAATTCAAATTCTATTATTTATTTTAAATTTTAATATTTTGAAATATTTTAATAATATATAATTTAATTTTATATATTTAAAATATTATTGTAAACGCAATTAAATATTAAAATCAAATTTAAATAACTTTTTAAAAAAAATTAAAATTTAAAGAAATTTAATATACATTAAATTTTAAAATAATAAAATTAATTTTTATTTTACAATTTATAAAAGATAAAATAGTAATTATATTCAAAAAAAAAAAACGAGTAATTAGTATTATAAATAATAAAAATAAAAAAATAATATTTACAATTTTTAAAAATTTTAAAAATAATTTTTTTATATTAAATTAATATTAAAATATTAAAAATATTATTATATATTCGACGAATATTACTTTAAATATATCGATGAAAACTCGATTATTAATCGAACTTTTCGAAATAATAAATTTTAAAAAAATTCTATAGAAATTTATATATCGACGTTTTAATTATATTAATTATAATATATTTCGAAAATTGATTAATATTATAAATATAAAAATATCGAGATTTAAATTATATATTAAATATAAAATATATAAAATTTATATAATAAATAAAATAAAAAAAACTTTTAAAAAAAAAAAAATAATAAAATTATTAAAAAAAAGAAAAAATTGTATAATAATATTTCTAGTAAATTATTTAAATTTTATAAAAAAAATTAATATTTTTTTATAATTATAAACGATATAATAAAATGTTTTTAAATTAAATTTTTAAAAAATAAAAATATAAAAAAAATCTAATTTTATATTTGTAAAATCTATAGAATTATTAAAAAAAATACAAAAAAAAATATTATTTATTTTAAGTATAATAATAAATCGAGCGAATTTAAAAAAGATTTCTAAAAATAATTTAAAATATTATTTAATTTTTCTAAATATAAATTTTATTTATTATACAAATACTTATTAAATAATATTATTAGATTTATAATTTACGAAATTAAATTTCTATTGATTTTTTGAGATTATATTATAAAATATACAATTTGAATTAAAAATAGAATATTAATAAACGTATTTTTATAATTAATTTTAGAATTTAAATTAAAAAATTAAAAAATATATATATTATTTAAAATTTATATTAAAAAAAAATTCGATTTTTTAGTATTACAAAAAATTTTAATTACTTTTAAATATCAAATTAATATTAAAAAATTTAAAAATTAATTAAATAAATAAATTTTTAAAATTAAAAAAAAAAAAATTTTTGTAAATATTATTAAAAATAGTATTTATAAATTATTAAACTACAAAATATTGAAAAAAAACTTTTTTAATTAATATTAAATTCTATAAATACAAATTTTTAAAGTTTTTTATTTTTTAAAAATTTAAATATATTATAATAAATTTATTTATTATTAATATTTTAATCGATTATTTTTTTAATAATAAAATAATTAATAATATTGAAATAAATATTTGCGAAATTAAAATTAAAATAAATTTAAAATTAATAATCGAATAAAATTTTAATATTTAAAGTTTTAATTAAATTTAAAAGTAATATTTATTTTAAATATTAAAAATTAATAATCGAACGATTAAAAAAATTAAAAGATTTTATAATTTTTTTATTAAAATAAAAAAAATAATAAATAACGAAATAAATAATAAAAAAATACTTTTTTTTTTAAACGATAAAACAATTAATAAAAACTTTGAATACTATTTATTTGAACGAAAAAAAAATCATTTTTTTTAAGTATATTTAGTATTTTATTCGAGTTTTTGATTATTAATAAAATTTTAAAAAAAAAACGCTTTTAATTAAATAAAAACAATCGTTATTAAACTCGAAATTCTTTAAAAAATAAATATTTATAAAATTATTACGAAAAAACTATTAAATAATAAAAAAATTATTTTAAATAAATAAATATTAAAAAAAAAATTTAATATTCGTAATAAATTAATTCGATATAAAATTAAAATTGTTATTAAAAAATTCGAATAAATTTATAATATTAATTACTTTAAAACGTTTATTTTTATTATAAAATATATAATTTTATAAATATTTTTAATATTTACTATAAAATATAATTTAAAAATAAATTATATTAATATAAATTTAACGTTTTTAAAAAAAAATTTTAAAAAAAAAATTTATATAAAAATCTTTGAATTTTTTTATAAATTTTATTTTGAATTTAAAAACAAAAATATTTATTTTCTATTTAAAAAATTATTTTATAAATTTAAATAAATTTTTCGAGTATAATTCGATAAAATTAAATAATATTTCGAAGAATTAAAATTTATAGTATTTAAAATTAATTTTAATTTTTTTATTAAAAAAAAAATTTATATTTTTTTGTTTATTAATAATATACTAATTATTAAAAATAAAATAAATACGAATATTATTAAAATTAAAATTAGAAAACGTTAAAAAAATAAAAATTTTAATTTTATTATTATTTTTATAGAATTTTAAATCGAAAAAAATCGCGAAAATTATATTTTTATAATTTATTAAAAAATATATATAAACAAATTATTATTACGATTTAATTTTAAATACTCGAATTAAACGAATTTATTATTCTCGTAAAATATAATTTTACGAGAAAAAAAAAAAAACTAATTAAATAAAAACGATTTTTATTTTTATAAACAAATTATTAATATTACGATTTATTTAATTAATTGCACGAAATTAAATATTAATTATTATATTAATCAATTTATTAAATTTATATTTAACGCGTATTTCGAATATTTGCATTTTACGAAATATTTTTTTTAATATTTCAATAGAATAAAAACGATAAAAATTACTTATAAAAAAACGTCAATTAAAAATTATAATATATTTTTCGATTTTATATAAAAAACTGAAAACGATTATAAATCGTTTTTAAAATAAATAATAATATTAAAAAATAAAACAATTTTATAAGTAATACAAAAACAATAAAATATAATATAAAATTCGATAAAAATAAAAATTATAATAATAAATAAAATCGTAAAAAAAATAGTTTAATTAAAAAAACTATAATCGAAAATCATTTAAAAATCTTTTAAAAAACTTTTTATTTTATATTGTAACAATTTTTTTGTAATCGATTTTAGTACGAATACGAAATTCTCGAACAAATTTAAATATATTGAAATTCGATATTTCTATATAAAAAACGATATAATTACTAAAAATAAATTAAAAATAAAATTAGTTTTAAAAAAAGATTAAATTATAAACATTTTTATAAAACAATTATTTTACGATCGATTTACGATTTACAAAACTATAATAAATTTAAATAAAAACTAGTTTAATACAAAGAAAACTGTAGCGCTACTTACGGATTTCAAGGATTAGAACAATAGTAGTGAGAGAATGAGTTGGAATAAAACGAAGACTTTTCTAGGCAGATTTAAAGTACTCTTTGACTGTAGAATAAAAGCTGAAAATGCTTTATTTAGGATCGAACTTTTATAGAGAGAGTAGACTCTTTTTAGCTCTTTATAAGCTCTTCTACGAAGCAGTTGAGACTAGCGCCACAGAGTTTAATGAGGCTCTTTACGACGATTCGACGCTGCAATTAATAAGAGATAAAAGACGATAGATTACAATGATGGTTGGTGCGGTAGTCACGTGAAGACATTGATTATTTACATCACTTTAGACATTGGAATGGATATATCTCTACAGTGCTCTTCAGCAGGGGGCGTGTTAGACTTTCGAGTGGTTTTAGTGCTGAGTAAGCACTGCAATGGATATAATGTCCCCGCACTTAGCTAGATCTTACCACCTTAATCAATCCAACCAGTCCATCAAGTCCATCGAATATATCACTCAAATTGACAATACCAGTCATGTGTATCATGAGTGCTTCGGAACACTTCCAAAATCTGGCGTTTCAAGATCAGGTCGGTAAGTGACTCAGAACGGAGAGGGTATCGATTGCCTATGATCCTCCAAATTCAGTGGCATGTTCATTCTTTCTTGATCCGTTGACCCCTGATTACCCGAGGTGTGATTAGTCGTAGCGCTTACTCCACACCTTGCTCAAGTCCCTGCCCGCATATGCATCCGCATGATAGTTCATTAATGCCAGACTCTGTCAACATCGCAATTCTGATATATATTTTATGCTTTTGATGAAGAAAGATGAGAAGTTGACTAAAGATGATCAGCGGCACCATCTGCGGAAACTAGGAAAGTTAGCCTCGGCATTTTGACTTCACCTCACTTCTTCCCCTGAATTGAAGTCCATTACTTCTCTCAAACCCTACGATTCATAATTGATACAAATTCCAATGCCCGAAAATGATCTCACCAGCACTTAATCTCGTCGAAGTCGACGCCCTCGACATCGTGGTCATCATCGACAACGACATCGACATCATGTCCACCGTCCCACCCAACACAGTCACCAACAACGGCCGCATGCTCAATCTCTCACTTTCTCAGCCAGATGATGTTCACTCAAGGGATGAGGTTAAGAAAGAGATGCCTATGGACGCTATCTGCTGTGGTGCTCATGGATTTAGCATCCTCATTGTATATTTTGCACTTTTTAAGAATTAATGACTCGACACTAACTCGTTCCAGACAACAACGAAAGGAAAGAAGAAGCACTCAATGCTTTTTGATGTCGGTCCTGAAGAAGATACATGGGAAAGAAATGCAAAAAGACTTAGCATTGATCTTGCGAGCGTTGAGAGAATCCAACTCTCGCACTGGCACCGCGATCACTCAAGTGAGTTTCAAACTGTCCTCGCAAGACTGGATCATTGAAATCATATTTCCTCTTCTTCCAAACTTCAAGCAAGTTCCAATCCAACACCAGGCGGCATGCTCTGCGCCATCCAAATGATCCAATCCTCCAAATCCTCCTCCACTGGCCAGGTTTCTCCCCTAACAATAGACCTCCATCCCTCCCACCCCACCTATCGCGGCTTCATGGCCGGAACCACGCCCATATCTATGCAAGCGGAGCCTTCATTTTCAGAAATGATTTCTCTCGGTGCTTCAATCTCCAAGAATTCCGAAGCTCACACTGTACTTGATGATATGTTCTTAAGTTCAGGAGAGATACCCAGTGTTAGGGTGGTCACGTGTTTAATGTTATATATATCCTCATCTCACCGCTAGACAAAAACACATCATGAACACACACTTTACACCCACACTACGGCCTTTGCCTGTGATACCCAGAGTGACGAGTTATGAGAATGGGATTAAGGGGGGTATCAGGCTTCGGGAGGAGGAGGAGGAGGAGGAGGAGGAGGAGGAGGAAGGGGAAGGGAGGTGGGTGAAGGATGAGGAGATAGGGATGAGCGGTTTTTAGTTGTTAATTTGAAAGGTATTTTAAATGCGCTCCTTTTCTGGCGAGACTTTGATGTCCTGGAACGCTTGGGACATTGCATACATGTATTTTCGGTGAGGGGGTTTAGGGAGTGCTGACATCAAGCATAGGGAAAGGACTCATCCTGTTCACTGGCTGTTCCCACTGCGGCGTCGTGAACGCCTCCTTGCACGCCGAAGCACTCTTCAACAACGAAGTCCCCCTTCACGCTATTGTAAGTCCTCCTCATCCCTCTCTGTTTTCCACCCCCTTTCACTTCCCACCAATCTCCTACCCCATCCAGGACATCTACCCCTCCTCAATCCCCAAAGAATCTAGAACAAGGTACTAAAACTGAGACAGGTAGGAGGCTACCACCTAGTAGGCGAACAAGAAGCTAACGTCCACGCTACAGTCCAAGATCTGAAAAAGTTAGAACCAAAGGTGTTGTTACCAGGTCATTGTAGTGGGTGGAGGGTTAAAGTAGAGATTGAGAAGGAGATGCCAGGTAGGTTGGTGCCTTGTAGTGTTGGGGCAAGGATTGGGTTCTGATATTGGGGGGAGTGGGGAGTTGGGAAGTGATATGAGTTGGAGGTTGAGGCGGATGTGAGGGTGAAGGTAGAGGTGGAGTTGAAATGGAGATATTTGAGATGGAAGTTGGAGAATGTCCTGAGGTATGAGGGACATTTGGAGTTGTTCGTGAGCAAAGGGCACAAGGATCAGAGATGATCAGAGATGAATTGTCGATTTGAATGTCCCTCGATGCCTAGAACATTGAAAGGCTTGATGATTACTGTACAAACTCCTTATCTCCAGTACCCGTAGTTCCTCTCCATTTCCTCAAGTGACGTACACCGTACATGATCAGTTCGTCGACCCTCCAGCAATTCGGTGTACACTTTCAGGAACCATAGATTTGAGAATCTCGAATATCCAATGGCTATGCCATCCTTGTACGAATCCGGCCATTGATTGAGCGACATGATCGCAGCATGTGGGCAAACCTCGAAAAGTCCCAGCGGAGCAGGGTCATTGGGACGGGAAGGACCTCTCAGACTAGCAAGGAAACAGTACAAATAGTGAATACATCCTGGCGATCTGCTGTCGTAAGGATTATATCTCCATTGCCAAATGGGAAGCGGGACAATCTGAATCTCAATGTTCCATCGGTTCCGGAAATATGTTTGGATCAAGTCCAGAAATGCATCCGGAAATGGATAATTCGGTTTGATTTTCGGAGGACATAATTCTGGAGGCATCTCCACGTGTGGCAATCGATCTCGAACATGACTATAGTTTTGGTTGTGTTCGATATTGCAGCGCCGCATGATGATAGATGAAGGGGAGACTCGGATGATCACGTAGACGACTACGGGAATTTGTCTTCGAGTACCAGCGCTTCGTTTTGAAGACAGAATCGTCATTGTCGGTATATGGAGGTCTGAAGGTCCGTCTGTGGATGTCCCGTGTCCAGCTGGAGATGCTGATGAACTTCCAAAGTGAATAGTTGGAGGTGAAGTAATTTCAAGGTTAGTCTTGGTATTCGTGTCTAAGATCGGAGTCGAGGGAACGGTAGCATTGACTTGCTGCAAGTGTCCATACGTTCGAGGGGCATCGATTAAAGGTGTACTGTTACCAAGAGCATAGTATTGAAGAAGGTTCAGCTGGGGGTCGGGGGCTATCTCGGAGTAGGGCATTCGATTCGGAGCGTGGAATGTGTCATGACTAGTAGCTGGTATTCGGTCGGATGTTGTACTTGGAGGATTGTACGGGGAAAGCCCCAAGGCTGGATTGCCTTCAGGTTGATATGCTTGTGCTAGTTGTGTTGGGTCCCAGGCCTGAACAACACCATCGATGGCGGCCAAGTGTGCGGTGAATTCGTTCATCTCATCGAACATCTCATCGTACATCAGCTCAAGTTCACCGAGTTGGCGGTCCGTCAAGTTTGGGAACGCAGAGCCAAAGTCCCAAGTTCTGCCGTTCATTTTCGCAGGCTCCCGAGTGATATGAAGTAACCTTAGAGATGCTTTGGCGTGGCCGTGTAATTGAATGCTCCAAACGATGTTGAAGAAGTGAAGGAAACATCAGAACGAGAAGTGACTTATTCAGAGAAGCATGTCCAAACACAGAAGGAACATTGGTGAGAGGACTTCCTCTCGGAAAGTGATGGTCCTAGCTCCTTCCTTCTCATGGTGCACTGTAGTGTCGAGGGGAGGAAGGAGGCCAGACATGGAGAGACCTTAACATGGCTCTGAATGCCCCATGAAATCTGGAGCATTCGCAACGTTCTTAATCGTGGTCCTTGACCATGTATAAGTGGCGGTGTTGTAAGTGAAGGACAGGATGCTGAAAGGTTCGTCGGTTGTCTCCCAAAACGTCCGTGCGCTGCTGGAGCTTCCCCCGCATTCTCCATCGAGCTCGAGCCTCAACTCTCCTGTCAACACCACACCACTAACTGTCGACGATGAGCTTTCAGTATGCAGTGCCTACGGCCATTAGCACGACGATCCTATATCAATCTGCGACCTCGACACCTTCGAAGATTCGCCTCAGCTGTAGATCCAGATGCTAGCCACACTCACCAACATCATGCCACCAACAACTATGTGAAGATCGTGGAAGTGGGCCCACGCGATGGTCTGCAGAACGAGAAGAAGACAATACCGTTGACGACCAAGATCGAATTGATTGAGAGGCTGGCGCGGACGGGTCTTACGGACATCGAAGCCGGGTCTTTCGTCGCTCCGAAATGGGTTCCCCAGGTACATGCCCATAGTGGTAAAATTGCAAGACGTTAGCTGGTGGTGGGAATTGTTGTTCGCTGATACGATTCATAGATGGAAGACTCTAACGGGATCCTCGAATACATCCTGAAATATCCTCCAACCTCGTTGAATCCGATCGCGTACTCCTTCCTCGCGCCGAATGCTCGTGGTCTGGAAAATGCCCTCTCCATCCTGCGAGCGAACCCAAAACCATACCAAGCCTTCTCAGAACAGTCCTCTCCATACGAACCAGACGAATCGAGTATCTCCAATGAATCTTCGTCGGATCCAAATACTGCCCCGCCCTTTATCGAGATGTCGGTCTTCGCAGCAGCGACAGAATCCTTCTCGCAGAAGAACCTGAACTGTAGCGTAGATAAATCACTCGAACGATTCAAAGAGGTGATTGTCGGTGCAAAAGCGATGGGTCTGCGGGTACGGGCATATATATCTGTGGTGTTGGGATGTCCGTTTGAGGGTTACGATGTTGATCCTCGGAGAGTGGCAGAAATTGCATGTGATTTGATGGAGATGGGCGCGGATGAAATAGACCTTGGAGATACCACTGGAATGGGCACTGCTCCACGAACGGGGGAATTACTCCGAGCGATGCAAGCGGCTGGAATAAGGAATGAGGACTTGACGATGCACTTCCACGACACATATGGTCAGGCGCTGGTGAATACTGCCGTGAGCTTGGAACATGGTGTCCGAAGATTTGATGCTAGTGTCGGTGGGCTTGGTGGATGTCCATATAGTCCTGGTGCAACAGGAAATGTGAGCACAGAAGACTTGGTATACTTCATGGAGAGCTTGGGTATGGAGACGGGACTGGATCTCAATGCGTTATGCGATATTGGAGATTGGATCACCAAGGAGATTGGGAAACCCAACTCGAGCGCTGTGGGGAGAGCTATTCTGGGGAAACGGCTATCGGAAGACATGAAGCATGGAAGCAAGTTGTGAGAGAACGACCTTGCTGGATTTTGAGGCGATTGAACGAAATATTCGACGAATGCCATTCGTCCCCTCGACGCCTTCACGTATTGTGGCCCTTGACACGAAACAGCAATGCAGGCCTCCTTACCAGCGTATAAAAAGCTGAGATAACCAAACTAGGAATACCGTATCGATGGTCAAAGGAGATGACCTTTCGAGATAGTTGAATTGGCACACTGATTCAGTTGACGGTGCAATTTATAAGTCAAGCGACAAGACTCTACCACTCTGTGCGGTCTTCAATTTCAAGCTCTTTCTAGTTCCTAGTCAATCCTAACATCGTACGTATCTCATTCATAACCAAGCCCACAGCTAAGACCACTGCCTCACTCCTATTCATCGACGATCAATTTGTGACTTCGTCATGGCTGGCAAGTCGGCTGCTGCGTCTCTGAGCTGCAGTCTCTGGTTGCTTCTCTGCCTTTTCCTTTTCTTTTCCCTTCTCTACCTTCTTCTGCACCATCACCCCGTCTTCCACCTTGTTCTTCCCCGTCTTTTTTCTCTTCCTGGCTCCTCCATCGGCATCCGATTCATCGATGTTCGCTTCTTCGCCCTCAACACGATCGTGGAGTCGTCCCCGTCCAGTGAATGTTGGTTGACCCTCGGCGGCATGAATCGCATCTGGCATCTTTCTCTTCTCCACTTTCTGGGCCGATGGTCCTTCTCTGGGCACAGCAGCGCGTCTGGGCGCTGACGCGTTTTCATCTCCGATATCTTTACTTTCGTCCTCACCTTGTGCTCGAGGGTCGCCGCCGCCATTACCGTCAGCCTCCTCGTGCTCACCCAGCCCGTCTTGGTTCGACTGCTTGCTCTGACCGTCATCTCCATCCTGTTCCTTGACCTCCTTCACCGCGTCCTGTTTCTTTTCCTTCGGTGGTTGGAAATATGCCGCCAGATAATCTACGTAGCCTCTCGCCTTCATCATGCGGAGGCCAAAACCCAAGTCTGCATCGCAAGTCACAGGCAAGGGACTGAGTCTACCGTGAACATCCTGCCATATAATACTCAAGTTTAGCAACTGCTCTCCAAGCTCTTTAACTCGCTTTTCCCCGACTCGATTGGGAAGATCGAAAACGTCCCAACTAGTGCTTCGCAGGATCTGACTTCTTAGATGTCTGAATGCGATGTTATCCGATACCAAGATGATCATGCTGCTATTAGGCTTATCATTTCCCTTGCTGTTGAACCATAACTGTACGAGGAGTTCGAAAAACCTGGGTACTGGCGTGAAGATATTGGAAGACCGCCGGGCAGGTTGACTGGTGTCAGTGGCCGATTGGGTCGCGGCTTGGGATCCGGCTTGGGAGGGGATTTGACTGTCCGTCAAGCCCACGGCATGGGTCATAAGTCGACTGGCAATGTCTCTTGAAGTTTGAACCGCAGCTCCAGTGACTCTGGTGGCTCCAGTTATAGAGGGATTGGGCTCGGGTTGCGACTCAACGCTCTCCATCTCGCTAGTCTTCTAACCGATCGGCGTTTTGGAAGAAAGTTAGATGGAAGAGACTTCTGGAAATTGCTACGAAGATAGAGAGGACTATATGCTGATCATCCCTTTCAGCATCCCGCTTTCTTCAGATGCAATTCTCACTTATCGGCTCACCGCTTGCGTTGTTTGCTTTTTAGGTGCAGAGTTTGATATTACTTCTAAGTTTAAGGTAAGCTGGCTTCAAATTGGAAGAAAGGGTCCTTTGCTTTTGAGAGAGAGACAACACATTCCTCAACCCTTGTTCCTGCATCATTTTGAGTAAAGAAAGCTGACTAGATGATCAACATCTAATCACTAAATACGACAGGAGCACGATTTCTGATATCACTGCATATCCCGTACAGCTCAAGCCCTTGCCACGATACCAGTACTCTTCATTTCTCTAAATCTTCATCAAAACACACTCATTCCAAGACCTTGTTCAATTATAGCTACGAGGGTGATGTACAAAAGCTTTAGCTAAATGCCCTCCTCGACTGTACGTCTTCAATTTCCCCCTTTTTGGCTTTTGAACATCGCTATTTTCAACAGCAGAATCCTTGCTGCCGCTCTCGGAAATGCCTTGTCCTCCGTCCCTCTCTTTATGCGATATAGTCAAGTCTCCGTGCTACCCATTCGGCTCTCTACTTACCACCGTATCAATTCTCGCCGAAGCGTCGTTAATCGTCTTAGCATTCTCCGCTTCGCTTACTCCTTTCCTCTTCGATATTGGTGCGTCATCTAGTTGTTCAGCTTCGCTCTGATCGTGCTCGGGCGCTCGACTATCCTCAGTACTTCGAAGCGAGCGCTTCGAGCGCTTCGAATTCCTCTAATCAGGTTTAGTATTAGTGTTGTCAAAATCGGCAATGGCGATCCCGGAAGGGACCATAGCGAAATAGAGAAGATTGCTTTCTAGTAACATCGCGGGATGGATATTTTATTGCTGGTAGAGGTCAGGGGTCTCACTTTATATTCTGGAAGACAAAGCTGATACATGATCAAGGGATGCAAACTCACATCACAGGCTGACAAAATCCAATGTATCTAGGCTGCCGTTGAAAATTATTTCGTCTGAGTCGGGCATTAGTACAGGCACAAAGAGTTTGGGATTCACCACCTTAATGCTATGCAACAACAAATCCAACAAGTACCGGAACAGGGGAGCTCATATTGCAACGTCTATTGCAGTATAGGATGAAATGATCATGGGTATTTGAGCTGCAAAGGAACACACAATTCTTCAGTATCTAAGAGAGGTAATTTTCGTGGTCTCTTGTTAAATATTCCATGCTAGGGCTGGCTGGCCATTGCGTTCATCTTGACAAAGCATTTGATGGCTGCACCTTCCAAGAATTCCTGTGTGCTCTCTGTTTTACCCGTACTATACTCGCCATGCTATCCGCGAACCTTGCATCTTTTCCCACGGCTCTATCGTCACGACACACCACTTCCAGCACGTATCTGGTCATCGGCATCCTCGCCTCGATCACGATCACGATCTTTCCCTAAGTTTCCGATCTTGCTAAGGCGTCCTTTCTTCTTGGTTTTGGGTTCCAAGAGGGTTGTCGTCTGGATGATGCCTTGCCAGTTCCGTGCCTGGATCCAGCTTATCGCATGTTGCGACTCTTAAGTCCCCTTCAACAATTTGGTAGACTCGCCCAATATTTCCCGAACTTCTCTTGCTACAGCCTTCCGGCCCTCAGGCCAAAGTCCGAAATTTTGATCCTAAATTGCAAAAGCGCTCTTGTTGATAAGTCTTTGCATATATCCTGACAGAGTGGCGACAGTCTCTTGGAGAGAGACACGAATGACCCCACTAGCGCTACCGAACGCCCCAAGATGCTATCGGCGTACTGGCCTGCCTCGAGCTTGAGAGCGATTGGATAGATAAAGTGTGCCATGGTTTCTTCCGAGTACGCCTAGTGACTCCAGTTGCTGAGAATTTGTGTTGTATGTTGCAACGAGATACCGGAATTTGAGCTCTTGCCCATAATACAGCTGAAGGCAAAGGTTAGGAGAGAGGGATCAAGTTGTATCATGTTGCCTCAAGACAAAAAATGTTTATATTAGACACCAAATTCTGTGATTGAGAGAATGGATCCTGTAGTACTGAGAATCCAACCTACGAGCACGCGTTCAGGGATTTTTCACTTGCAGCCCCTATTGGCATAATACCAGAATCAGAGAGCAATTTTATCATTCTCCTGAAAGAAAAAAATCGATGATAGAAAGGTGTTTAATGAGCACATTGTGTAATTCACATTATGCTAGCAATCTTTCCGGCTGCACGTCACAAGTCAATAACGGCCTCTTTCATAAATGCACCTGCTTCCTTGGCTTATTTATATTTGTTCCTGTTATGTAGCTTCTCAGTGAGTTATGCTTTTTCTTATCACGTTTGTAGTTTAGATCTTTAATATTATCTCTCTCAGCCCCCTGTTCTTTGCTTCATTCACGCCATCCCGTTCCATCGCTCATGTAACTGTCAATAAATCCTTCAAGCTCCCTAATCCTGCTAACTCAAAGGTTTCTGTCACATCAACATAAGAAGTCAACTTAATCGAGATCTTCCGCGTGGAAGGTCGCAGTTTAGGCTCACAGAAATGCCCCGCCTGTTCTCCTCGCCATCTCCTCTCAATGTCTTCAAAAATTCGGCAGCAGAACCTCTTCTGCGCACCTTGTTGGCAATCTGGGAGCGCAATCAATCTAAATTTGTTGTTGGTGACCAAGTAATGAGACTTTTGTAAGCTCCTGATTCTGTGGCAACTCTGGGAAGTTGGATTTGTGCTTCAATCAGTCTAGAAGGCTCGTTCCTTCTGTATTTCCCCTGATCCGAAGTAGGCGACTGCATTTCCTGAGTGATGGATCTGATATTGCTCATCTTCAAAGCACCTTAACATAGTTCGAGTCAAGGATGTGAGAGGTGCAGTGGAAGGCTATTAGACCAGTGGGTCACTCCTTCCTGTAAGTTCCCTCAGGGATTCTAGAGTATTATATTAATTTTTGACCTTTGAGGTAGCCAAGCTGGGAATGTTTGATTTAGCCATGCTTCATTGTTGACAGACTGTAAACGATTCTTTTTGATTACTTCCGCCTTGGAGCTCTCAAAAGCTGACAAACTTCTATCTTATCGGAACATCAATTTATGATTGATAATTTGAAGGAACAGGCTAAATATCAACAGTTCGTGATGGCCCGTAATACTTCACAATTACTTGGGTGATAATGAGGATCGCCACTGGGTTAACTCTGGGACTCTTCATTCTGAGGTCCACGAAAAGCGCGTACGTGTAACGGGGATGCTATCACAAGTCAAAAGTCAAAAGTACATAATGGGAATGCCATACTCCGAGGGAGATATCTTCCGGACGTAGGTGGCTGCAGCCACACGCCTCCGGGGGGGAATAACAAAGGCAAGGTGTAGGGAAGGTTGCAGCATTCGTGAGTGGTTTACAGTGTCTTGTTTATCGTCCCGCCCCATCTGAAAACTTTGTATTAGGTAAATCTCTCTCACCAAAGTCGATTCACATTGGCATGGCAGCAATAACCAGCAAGTCGCCTTCGCTTACTTTAGCGTGATACTGAGAATGAGGAGGTTTCCATCGCTTACTCACCTACGCGGACATACCTGGGTACTAGGCCAACGATCGTGAACTGTCGCTTAAGTCACGTGCTGTATAGGGGCGAGCTCGAGGTAGATGACTGGGAACACTCTAGAGTCGAGAATTTGGGGCACAAAAGGAACGAATATGCTACCCGGAACACGCTAATGCGCTGTGCGATTGGGAACGCCCTTTGATCGTATCGCTATCGCTGACAACTGCAAAGTGCTTTCACTGCCATGGACATTAGCTAGCGTATTGTACCTCTTATCTTCAGGCACCCAAACGGCCTGAGGAACGGTCCGACATTTGCTGTCGAAATCAATGATGGATAATCGTTAAAAAGGATGTTTGTTTCAACATATGTAAGGCTGTGAGACAGAAGTGTTGCCGTTCCAAACTTGAGTTTGAGGCCGTCGCTGCTGGTCTTTGCCGACCGCAGGATAGCTTTGCAGCGTTGAATCTTCGATTTCCACTTCCAAGAAAGTAGTATTCACTCATAAATTGTTATTTCGAGAGCTTAATTTGATATGAGGGCAGCGGAAGGCTGCAGAAAACCTCACATCTGAAAGGCCATAAGAATAAAGAAACCCGAGCAGCCCAAAACAGAAGCAAATCTACTAATTCCTCCCAAGACTAATCTAATTTTAGTGGAATCAACTTTTCAATATAAATGTGAATGATAAGTTGCGCACAATTGAAGAAAAAGATCAAGGAGTAAAAGAGATATGGGTGGGAACGCCTATGATATGGAGCGCTCCTCGCACAAGTAGCAAATCTCAAGGAAGTTGTGCTCGAGTGCTCAGTAGCCTAGCCCTCCAATTTCTACAAAATTATAGTTAGCAAAGCTTCAAGTCTCTGCGTATCTGACCCTTTCTAGCTTAGGTAGGTTTAGGGCTTCTCCTACGTCAGTCTCCACAAAGCTGACTAGAAGACTGGGAGATATGATACGGCTGTCCATAAATTCCGTGCCCGAGGCTAACCGTAGGTCCAATGACTCCTCTGGTTTAAAAGTCGGCCTCGTCGCAAACCAAGGACTCTCGATCTTCATTCCCCTCTACTTTAACAATCTTCCGCTTTTTGAAGAGTTGATTCAGACTCTTCACCTCCTCGAACCTTCGAGTTCTTGGTACGGTGCATGCGCAGCCTCTACGTACTTCTCAATTGAATTTAAGGGCACCGCAATCCAGAGATCCTCCTTCTGAGGCGCATCCCTGTTTAGTCACACTCTTCTATTGGCAGTAAAACTTCTCAAGGGGCGTGCGCAGCACCTGGCAAGATGGGTAGCGGCTTCCAACATATGGGTGTCTCCAGAATGGGAGGTCAACCGATCCACGAGGTAAGCAATCGGTCAATCACTCTTGAACCACAGCTGACATTGATAGAAGTATGATGCGATCGATGCGAACTACCAGAGATCCTTTCGCAATCGCAGCCACATACAAGACGATATCGACAACCCTTCCGACGACGCGGCCAAGTCGGTGCCTAACAGCTTGTGGAACTTGAGTTCGAGCACGCCTACCCACTCCTTCAGACACCCCATTCGACAATACACTGACCGTAACACTGGAGGACATATATCTCAGGTCTTTGACTATGGCGCAAATACTGCGATGAATGGTGGTTTAGCTGCCGCGCTTCCCTTGCCAGGCTCCCCACAAGACCTACCCCTAGAAACCGACATCCGAACCACTTCTCAAGTCTTGGAAGAGACCTCGACATTCGCGGAGTTCAGATATTTTCAAGATCTTCCGTTTGAGCTTCGACTCGTTGTCTGGAACATGGCCCTCGAGCGAACCGTCCACTTGCGAATCTCAGAAAGAGCCAATTCCTTCCAATACGACATCCACACTGATAACAACGATCATCAAGAAGTCAGGCTGAGCTGCAAGGAAGCTTATGATGCCATCACCAACAAGTACAAGAGACTTTCGAACCATAGACAATGCCAAGCCCACCCCACATGCTTCGGCTCCGGATTCGAGGTTCTTCAAATCGATGGAAAACTCAAGTCAGCTTGGCAGCTTACTAATATCATTGGGCAATTGCCAAACAAGAACGTGTTCGAGAGCATTTCGATTTCTCATATCGAGATGTGGGTGGATGTTGCAGGCTATACCAAATTGGCTTCGCCACCTCTGGTTTTGCTCTTCAAGAACCTGAAGACAGTCTACATCACCGTCCCTAAAGTCCCGTGGAAGAAAGGCTGCTGTGCCTTACACAACGGTCCATGCAACAAGGTAGTAAGAGGTGGCCTGTGTTTCCCAATTGATCGCTCCGGCGGAGGCCCCTCCTTTCTATCCTCTGTCCGAAACATGAAGGAGAAGGTTCAACAATTCTTGGACGACTTCAACATCGAGAACAAGACTAATATTATCTTCGCCTTGTCATTCATGGATGAGCAAACCCGTACTAGTTTCTCAAAGCCCCTTCCCGTTGAACCTCAACTACCCTTCCTCCAGTCTACGGAACGTAAGGCATGGGCCGCGACAAAAGCAAAGAAGAAGGCAAGAAAGGCTGCAGTTGAGGCAGAAAAAGCGAAGGAGGATCAGGCAAAGGTTGCGAAGGAAATGGAGCCGTTAACGCGCAACGCTCCTCTAGCGCTCAATTCCTGGTCCACATTTAACCTCTCGATGGCTTACGATACTAGTGCGCTAGCTTCCACCACTTCAACGACAGCTAGCAGCACGACGGCCTCCAACAACCTCCTGGCAACTAATACTCGGCCGGCATATAACACCCCATTGGGCTTCAAGACTGGGCAAGACTCCGATACGGACGAGTACTATGACTATCTGGGTGGAGACTTTCGCGAGGACTCAGATTACTTCGGCGTAGACCTCGGTCTATGTGACTTGTTTCTGGGGCATCTAGAAGTCAACCATGGCTCTTCCGCAACTCTAGAGGATACCCAGAATAACTAAGGTTGATGAGCATTAGTCTTGCGGGCCAAATTTGCGGGGAAACTTAAGAACATTGTGAGGAATTGGCACTGCCCTGCTGTGCTTGCTGTTGGCCATGTGGCAGCACTTGGCGTTGATCATAAAGACAGCTGGCAAAAATTCTGTACTCGATGATTGCAATAAAATAAAACTTTAAAACCGATCCTCAATTCAAACTTGAATGCTGGTACTGTAAATAGACAAATGATCAGAGTAATATGGTACTGCCATGCGGCAAAGCAAAACTGACTGGAGCTTCCTAGAATAAGCCTTTAAGACTAAGTCTCATGCCGAACAGTGTTCCATCACTCGTGGAACCGGCGGGTCAAATTTATGGCAAGGCCAGAGGCATGACAGTGCAGTGCACCCTTCCCAATTGCTAGACTTTTGACCCAATGCTTGTCTTCAAGAAACAAAGAATCGTTGTTGTAAGTGATCGCTGCATGCAACCGTCACGATCCGCGGACCTTTGATACCTCGTTGATTCAGTATCAGATTCTTTGTCAATTCTTGTCTTCAAACGTGACGAGGTCTCGGTAAGATCATATCTTGCCTAGAGCATGCGAAATGAGATGCCCCCGAGGATCCCCCAGTGACTTCGAGTATCTACTAAAACCAATACGCATCACCTTCTTTAGTAAGGTGAGACAATTCCAGTCTCTTGTACTGCAGGTAAAAGGCTTAATTGTTCCCATTGTATGCAGAAAGTGTTGATCTTATAGTACGAAGCACTGATCTACGAGTGCTGCTGGCATGCACAGTCTAGGGCGATGAGAAATACAAAAGAGAATTTTTCCCCAGAAGAGTCTGCGGTCCAACAATCCAACCCTATTCAAGCGGAGTCCGAAGATTAGCTTTCAAATTCCTGGCAAAATTTCTGTTACATGGCTAACTAGGGTAGTATCTTGGTAGGGCGCCCGCTGCCACTGCTAAAGCTGTCTCGTGCCTTGGAACGATTACAGTAGTTCAAAATTCTGCAAGATATTAGATGCCCTAGGCTAAGTCGTGTCTAGAAGTAGATGCAGCTCATGCATGAGAGAAATTTAGCTAGAAACCGAAGATTGTGACAGGATATGACAGAAGTAAGATTTCCTGCAGAGATGCATCAGGCAGCCATCGAGGATCCCATATGTAGCTGGGTCATTTCATACCCAGAATCTGCAGTGATACATTCTCTCAATATTTCCACAAGTTGAATGACCTTAACAGCAGTTATCGTTCACCACGCCAAGAGTTACCTAAATCGTGTCATCGAATCATAGTTCAGGTTGTTCTTTTTTCGGTTTCGTCTATCGCCCTCTCGCAATTTCTCACAATTTCTCAAGGGTGTCAGCCCAGATGGGGATTCGGATGATGATGAATCGTATGTGGGCTGGAGAATGAGGCCAGACAAAATTCTGATAGAGAACAGCATATTACAATAATTAAAAAGGGTTCTAGTGAAGAGTTGGTTGTCGTTGTCCCAGTCATTGTTAATGCCCACCCATCCTTATATATACATGGGATTGGAGAGAGATAACTGTTGCTGTAGATCCGAAGCCGGTGCTTGTCCATTTTCTGGTATCCCAGATTGCGCATCGTTTACGCATTTGGAAATTAATTAAGGGGGGGGGGGCGAACAAATTTCGATGCACGCACATTTGTGACGAATACGAGCTAGCCTTCGAGGATGTTACAAATATGACTTTAGCCGCGCACTTGGGCGGTTCATTGGACTCTCCCGTGGAAACGATTGTTCGGACGGCAATCTAAGCACAGAAAGTCATCCTTCGCAATCTAGTTGATGGGTTGAGAATAAGTCCTGTTTCTCATCATCGCTAGAAGGGCAACTAGTAACGTTGCTTGTCAAGCGGCACTTGCTCTTGGAAGAGAAGCAGAAATCACATATGGATGCAACCAAAATACCACGTTCCTCTGCATAACTAGATCATCCATTTGAAAGGTTGGCGTCTGTGGAGTTGTCGAGGGATCATCTCAAACGGCTCTCCCGATCTCCCGTCCCTCAGAATGCGGCCGTTGCATCCACTCATGCACTTTCCGATGATCCGTTGTGGCAACTATGTCGAAGCCACCTTCTCGCTCCGCACCGATGGCATGTCTGTTCAGGGCATCGACACTCAACTGACTCTTCAATGCTTTTTGCGACTCAGAGAAGAATGTGTCTCTTGGAGATCGTACTTCGACATAGCTCGATTGTAGAGACCTGCTAATAGGATTTTGCATCACTCTTGGCCCTCTGTTTGAGTTCTTGAGCCTGGAGAGCTCGACTTCCTCGCTGTATCCTGCTTTTCGAGAGTTGTTTCGAGAAGCGCGCTCGCTGGTGTACCGAGTGAAAAGAATACTGAAGGCTGGGAGGCAGGCGCAGATGATGCCGATCCCTATCTCTGCAACGCTATTGATACTATGTGTTAGCTCGACGTCGTATTATGATCAGGGAGCCTTACCCAAGCAGATTGAAGCGCACAAAGGAGACGGTCTCGTCTGCGAAGCTGTTTGGCTGAAAAACGAGGATGAGTCGAACAATGCTTGCTCCTGTTGCTATTCCACCTGCCCCCAGTATAATCGATATCCGCAACTTTTTCTTCGGAGGAACTTGCAATGACCATACTCTCAGTGATGTCAGCTTGAGTGCCCATGCAAACAAATGGGACTTGACCTACAGGGGAATGGGCAGAAGCAAAATGACCAAGTCCGTGGTGGCGCTCATGATCGTGTCCGTCCAAAAGAGCTCGGTTTGATTGACACATTCCGCGTGTATGTCGGGATTCCAAAGTCCTTCAATTGGCGTGCACACTTTGATTTTGATTATCATTACCGGGAAGTAATACAGAAACATGAGGCTGATAAAAACGTAAATGAAGATGACAGACTTCCGGAAAGGTGAGAATACTCGAGCGAAGATGAGAAGCAATGTCGTTTTGGTGAACCATGCTGCCGGGCCGTATGTAATTGTGTCTGCGTACAGGGCCTATGTAGACAAGGTTAGGGTACTCGAAGTTCGGAGGTCCATTGGCTGGTGACTTGCTTGCTGAAAGCCAACCATGTTATCCTTCGTCACTTCATATTCGTGATTACCTCCCCCATGACGTCCCACTGCCTATACTTAGTCTCGAATTATCTGAATCCGGGGCTTTACTTACTAAGAAGGCCAGTCAAGAAGTATCCGGTAGCCAGTAGCTGAATACACTACTCAGTCCACAAACTTTCATCGCAAGATGAGGTCTTACCCAAGCTATTATACAGAAATCTAGATAGAGAATCAGTAGCCAGAACACAACTCGAAGGGGGGTAGAAGTATTCACAATCTTCCAATACCAACGTCTTGAGAATGTGCAGCTTGATGGCTATACGTCCAATCACAAAAGGTACCATCATCGCGATCCCCAAGATGCCTGACACCAAATTTATAGTATTCAAGACGTCTTTCGGGTGCTCAAAATCGGGTGTTACACCATTTGGAGGTGGAGCCGCTCCTTGTAGTGGGTCGGACATCGTAGGTCGAGGAGTGGTAGCCGCTCTTCCGTGGACAATCAGATATCAGCATTCCATTGGGGTGTTGGATACATATACGCAGCTGGAAATGCCACTTCATATGAGCATCAGATTCAAATGGTGTCTACTGCCGAAACCTGAGGCGGACCTACCGTGCGCCAGACGAAGTATAATTTTTTTGGGCGAACTGATTCTTATCAGGGTTTGGTGTTTTAAAAGCTTCAAGGCATTACTCGTTAATATGCAAGAGTAGCTTAATTTTGAGTTTGAAGTAGAATCAAGCTAGAAGACTTGGAAGAAAGATCCTGCACTTAATGTAAGCTCCTTGTCAGAGAAGAAAAGTGCGTGCAAATTTCGGCAAGCAGGATCTTTGGATGATGGACCCAATAAGAAGCTATAGGATCTTTTCAGAATCGGTAGGCAGCAAAAAGTTTATCATGATATATCTGTTTGTGGGCAGATATAAGAAGCGAAGATTTTGTGGGAATGAAAAGATGAAACCTCGATTGATTTGGTAGAGTTCCACGTGATTGGAGACCGCATCCCGCGCTGATGAAGCGTTGGCAGGCAACTGAATGTCTGAGTCAGGAGCAGTTCGTTCAAACTTGCATGATCATCGGTTCATGTGTCTTGGGTTGAGATCGTGTATGGACTCGCCTCGAGCACCATCCCTATTCTATTTTCTGATAATTGGAGACCCCCAAAGGTTCCGTGATGGATCAATTTCTTAAATTGTCCAAAAAGAAGACTGATGGCTCTTGGTCTCCCGCAATGCGTGTTATTAATTTTGCTGTGTATAAGCCGCTTATTAGTGCTTGACTGAGTGCCAAAACCGATGCGAAACGAGAGGTCCACGAACCCTGAACTTGAACTCTGGGGGAGATTCTCCATATTCGTTAGGAAGAGCTAGAACCCTCGATCTCAAGAGCTACTCCATGCATGTTACCGCCAAAGCCATCATTCTGAAGACTGTGAGTGGAAACTTCCCAGAAGGCTCCCGCACGATAAGAATGTCGGGGAGGAAACTCAATACATGATCCACCGCCATTGTGACCGAGTCATGTCATAGCACCAGTCCAAGCTCTGATAAGGATTCTAGTCGTGATTGGAAGCCTTCAGAAGGTTTTCCCGTTTTCAAACTTGTAAGCGAAAGGTTATAAACGCGCTGCATTCTTCCTCACTTCCTGTTCGTCTTCCGATACACCAAGATTGATTGGCTAAGCTTGACATCTAGGGAGTGCCTATCATTCGGATAGAAACCTTCCGAGATTCCGACATCATCCACTCAAACTCACCGCTTGGCAACTACTCAAGTCGAGATCAAGCAAAAAGGGACATTGATCACTCTGTGGCTTCGTCACTACTCCTCGTCTTGACCACCTATCGCTTGGATGGGTGTGAGGCCCCAATCGTCTAGGATAGGTTCAAAGGTTTCCTCCCATAAACAACATTTCTATCAGGGCTCGTCAGTATCAACACCAGAAATATTCTCAGATGAGAAACAGACTTACACTGGCAAGTAAGCACAAACCCGATTCCCCTCCAGCTCCTCCCTAACACTTTGCAAAAACAACTTCGCATCCTCAACCTCCCACCCCAAAGCCTCCATAACTTTCAAACTGATATTCTCCAATCCAACCTGCAGGTTAGTACCATAATATCTACCGACCTGTTTAAAGTACTCTCCTTTCGCCCATGGACTAGTAAGAAGATAAAACTGCTTTTCAGCCACATCCTCGAAGCCAATTTCTTCCATCCAGCGCTTGTAATGCTGTGCATTCGTCCATGGACGTCCAAACTTTTCTCCACCAGCTACGACGATCTCACTCCATTTGTATACAGCAGAGGTGACGGGAGGGTTGCCGATGTACTTGAGCGGGAAGGTCCCGTCGTGCATTTCGAGGTAACCGCCAGGGGCTAGTGCTTTAAAGGCGTGGCGGAGAACGACCTTGGGATCTTCGAAGCAGGAGAGGAGTGCTCGACCGTGGATCAAGTCAAACTGAGGGGGGAAGATCCACTCATCTTCGGCATCGGCTACCTGGAAACGGCAATTTTGTGGGACGCTTTGTGGTCAGCAAACACTCGTCAGGATTTTGCCAACAGCGTACTCAATTGGTTGGATTGCGCTAAGGTCAGTACCCAATACTTGAATAGTGGGGTACTCGTTTGCTGTATTTATTAGGACAGATTTGAGCTGTAAATATTTCTCACATACCGAACTCTATTGCCCATATTCCTGTACCTGAGATTGCATTGAGTCATCTTCGAGTGCCAGGAGAGAGGAGTAACTCACCAGTCCCAAGATCGAGTACATTCTGCGTGTTTGGCCCCAACGGACTGAAATGAAGATGCCCCGCAAAAGTGATTTGCAAAGCTTTATGTTGGAAGTCTGTGAACGCCTCAGTTGCTGTAAAGTCCACAATTATTGGCCACCGGTACCCAGTCTTTCCTGCTCTCGCTCCTCCTGGTCAGTCTTGCTTTCAGCTCATTAAGACATCCTGACTGACCTTGTCATTTGGCATCGGATACTCTAGCAAGTTAGACATTATCTCTTAATTCTTTCATGTCACTTACTTCCCTTCTTGAACTCATGGTACGTCCTCCCATCGCCTCCGAATTCCGTGGCACTTGTCATGCGAGAGAGGAATGCTGATACTTCATCGATGCTAGACTGGTTGATTGCGGATACTTCTCCATACTGTTCACTATTCTGGAAGACCAAGTAAGCAGCTGGGATCGAAGGGGTGGAAGCATTGTCAACGGCACATACATTTTGTGGATCATCATCAGCTTCAGGTAATGGAGGAGAGCTACCGCTGCCCCAGCTGATGAAGCCAGGTTTCGCCACAATCACTTCGACCTCTCTATTGTCACTCGGGTTTTCTTTCAGTTGTCCATTGTCAGCCATGTTCCACGGCAACGTGAATTTAGGGGGAAAAAATCTTAGAGAAAGAATGAGGGCTCGAAGGGAAAGTGGGACCCCTACGAAAGCATGCTCCAGGTAAGAGCATAAACAGCTAAAGAAGGCCTCTGATTAGGTGCTCTCATTTGCTACTGGGTCTGCCAAACATGAGAGCGGGTGGGGGGGCCGCAATTTGACGCTTGGCTTAGCACGGCAAGCTGAAAATCCTCTTAAGGGCTTTCCGCCTTTGCCTCTCTTTTTTTCTTGCTTGTGCTTGCACACCCGCCCACGCTTATCATGCCCACGTATAAGGCCTTCCTTAAACCAAACTTTGGATTTTAAAATAATTCCCTTTATTCTCGTTTTTTTAACGTTAATATTCAAGAAAATAGACTTGAAAGTGCATTTAAAGCGCGTTTAGCGACTTTTTTTTTTTTTTAATTGGCCCGAAGCATTCTGAAAACATTCCGAAAACAAACGCCACCGGAATCTCTTCGGGTAGCCTCAACCCTTGATTTCAACCCTTGATTTCAACCCTTATCAACTTTGATAAAAGCATACGGAGGCTTATTCACCCCTTTTACGCAGTCTCAGAATTCTTATAATGGCTCAAAGTGGATGTTTTCAAGCTCTGTGGTTGGTTCCTCAAAAATTCTAGAGCACTGCTTTCGTAGGGGACTGTGGCACATTTACTGTAGCAACGGGAAGGTGCATCAGGTCATTGAGAGATAACAATAATCACACCTTGAGAACACGAATGAGGTGCATTACCCAAAATCCTATCAGATTCATCCTGCTGCAGGCAGGTTGTATCTCATCGGAGTAGCCCCCCAAAATGGATATTCGTGACCACGCCTGCATCTGCCACCTCCACTTACAACTGCCGTGCGTTAGCATCTCCATTCTACCCCAGTTATATGAAAAAGACTAGTGAAGACGCGATATTATATGCATTCGTGATGTCAAATGATTCTTTGAACAAGTCTTTGTCAAGTATTGGATGGGCCCCACTCACTAGAACTTCAGCGTCCCGGTCGCAGATTTTGAGGGGCTCGCTTGGCCCCTGAAGCACTCGAAAATCAGCATCAAGTACCTGTAGGTAATCATTGATCTACACCACTTAGAGTTTTAAGAAGAACAGAATGGGAAAACGTTCTTGAAGATATTACCTGATACCAGCACTCAAAATCAATTCAATACCCTGAAAATTATACAACTTCTTCATAACTTCGCCTTCTCCTTGGCATAATCCCTGTCCTGCTCAACCTGATCCTCCGTGGTCCACCTCCCAATATCCCGATTAACCATGATCCAAGTCCCCTCGCTCGTAGCCAGAATATTCCCATCTTTATCTTCGAAACTGCCTCTCAGCGACAATTTCTTGCCTTCTTTTTTGATGACTTGGCCTCGAGCTAGGACGACGCTCGGTGTGTAGAGGGGTCGTTTGAAATCTACTTTTAGGGAGGCGGTGAATGCTCCTTGCGCTGTTCAGATAATCAGCCCGAATGAATTTCAAAAGAAATTGAAGGAAGAAGGGGAAAGAGCAAGTAGAGGAGGAAGAACAAACCGGCCTGTAAATTCGCCGCAGTACCCATTACCTCATCCAGCACCACTCCATAAAACCCCCCATGCGCTGTCTTCGCATACCCATTGACCCCACTCCCCACATCCAACAACGCGCAAATCTCCAAAAACGGATTTTTCTTATCTTCTCCTCGTTCTTCCATTCCTTTTTTACCGCCAGGTTGGGGTTTGTAGTTAAAAAATGTGACGCAGGCGTTGACGGTGGAGGGCGTGTTGAATGTTTCGCGGACCATGGCGGATTCGGTGGATGCTAAGGGGGTGCGGTCCGGAACGACAGTTTGGAGGACGGATTTTTGGGTGAGGTGGGTGTGGCACCCTACGAGACAGGGTTTGGTTGTTAGTTTGATGGATTTGTGTATTGGGAGTGCTTTGCGACGAAGGAGGACCGGAGACAAGATGAAGAAGGGATGATGATGAGAAAATTGGCACTTACAAGGAATAGCATTGAAGTGTGCTACTGGGTCAGCAACAGGCTGGGAGTATTGAGATTTGGGGTTGGACGCCATTGTGAAAGTGTTTTGAAAGGAAAGAAATATTAGATAGAGTCGAGAATCCGCGTTGTGTGTTTGAATTGATTCCGAGTATCTGAACAACCTTCTTTTTTCACAGAGCACAGTTGAAATCTGGGGTTGAAAGTGAGTAAAAGAGAAGTTCTGGGGATGGGAGAAAAAGAAATCGATGTTGAGCTTACAGAATTCAGAACTGTAAGAGCATAAGCCATTTCAGAAGGATGGAACTATTTGCCTCTAAATTCTCTATGTACATCATCACCAAAACCGTAAGCAAAGTTCAGCCTCTGAACTCATACCTCCAACTTACACGCCCAATGCGAATGTACTTGTTGATCTTCTCCCTCCCAAGAATTCTGCCACAGACCCTGATCAACCAATCTGACAGCTCGCCATCAAATTCAGAGCATTGGCCGCTAGACAAGTCCATGACTGTCCATCTAAGGTGTTACCAATTTGAGCATAGAGTTTGATATCCTGAACAATACAAAGCTCCAATTCTGAATCAGATGCAAGATGACGGAAAGGTGCGAAAAGAGGTAAGACGGGAACACGAAGGAGCGGAACGTAAGAAATCGAAGCTATGATATACTAGAGGCGGCTCGCTAGTTTTAAATACTGATAGTCGTCGATCTGACTATCACTAGTCTGTGTTGGTGGGTGGATTGGGGGTCCTTCGGGCCCGGGGGCTTCGTGGCTGGGCTAACTAGTTGCGCTGGTATGGACTTTTTGTGGAAGGTTGGAGGAAGATCTCCTACGCGTGCATTGATGATTTTCCCATCCGGTTTTGCCTTTTGGGACGAGGGTCATGGAGTTGTTGCACGCATGATGATGATCTCAAGAGAGCCCAGCTCATGGAAAAGGAGCTTGGACGATGAATGTGTCGAAGCTCAGAAGAGCTTGGGGAACTGGAGGTGAGAGCTTGGTGAAGATAACGAAAACATCGAGATGGTTGCGAGGAGGTATGTGTACAATTTCTATTTCTATGATTGTGTGCTTTTCAATTTTCTCTCTCCATCATTACAGCCTCCCACCAGACATTAGACGTTTTCTAGTAGATACATGATATGGTTTAGCAATGATCTATCCCAGCTTAATAGCTCCAGCTGGTTGCTCAACAAGTAAAACTGGTCCAGCAACCACAGTGTCCAAGGTTGGTGCACCAGGCGTGTCTGCGATGATACCGACAATGAGACCCTTGTCCAAGTCGAAGTCTGGAATCGTGGTTGTGTTGGTGGTGGTGTCGAATGGCATTGAGATGTTTACCAATTCGTGGAAAAAGACAGCGTAGTACTGACAGCTGGCGTTCCAAGCTGGCGGTGCCGTTGTGAAGACGAACTCAATAGGCGTACCGGATGTGAGCGAAGAGTTGGTCTTGGGGTTGTAGGTGAACTGTGGAAGCTTCTGGCTTGGGTATGGGTATGGTGGGTTCTCTTGTGGGCATGTGCCCGGAATGATGAACTGGTTGGTGCTCTCCAAGATCTCGTTCGCATATGGGAATGAAGTGTCACTGGGTCCAGCAAATGGGTTGACGCCCCAAATACCCATCAGCGCCCATGTGTTGTGTCGGCTCTCAGTCTCGGCGATGGCTGTTAATGCGCCCTTCGTCACGTCGTTTTCGGCTTGTTGAGAAAGACCAGTGAGGAAGGCCATTGAAGCAATCTCAAGTAAAGTGAGGGTGATGATAAAAGCTTCAGCGGAATCGATGCCAAACGCATATTGGCATGGACCTGGCTTGAGAGAGTTGCTGGTAATCTGGCTTTGGAAAATAGCAAGATGCCCTGCCTCATTGTCTCGGATCTCTTGAATGCGGTCGTAGGTGTTGTTGTTCAAACCCAGTTCCGTGAAGTCGGTCTGATTGAAGTTCTCAACACCTTGCTGGTAAAATGAGAAAATCGCCCATTCTGCAGATAGAAGGTTTTGAAAAAGGAGATCGTCGGGTCCGGCGGTGCCGTTCGTTGTTGCTGGGATTGGATCTGTCTCGTTTCCTGGGTATGGAGCAGCCTTTCCGCGGTAAGTGCTGTAATAGTTGCTCAAGCCCGGGATGGGATGCTGGCTCGCAGGAGCAGTGTGAACTGCGGAGGTTGCTGCCAGAATGGCAAGAGCGGTGCGCAGAGAAAACATTGTAATTGAAGTTTAAGGAATGAGTGTGAGATGGAGAAGAACTTCACTTCCTCACCTCATTATAAAGGAAGCTGATAGGAAAATAATTGAACAGATTATGTGACGTAGATCGCATAGAAGTCCATATTGGCGGCATAATAGATCAAGAACTTTCTCAATCAGCTCATATACTAGTAAAGTTCGTTGTCGATCTAATTCCTGACGGAGAAGCTGGGGAAGCATAGAGCTTAACAAAGATAGTAAGGTAGTACTCCGAAATGGGAATGCAGGGTCTGTGGAGGCTCGGCAGCCATAGTAAGGTGTGATTCAATAGATGAGGTCGAGCACGAGCGCATGTTGGTTGATGTCAAAGCTGAGATGAGATGGAAGTCCCTGCGCATTTCCCAACGAAATTTCTAGGTCACGTGCAGCTGTCCTCCTCAGCCGCCATTCTCAATTTAGTTAGAGCCACGCTGGGTTTGAGCGCCACCAAGAACAGTCATCGACGACCTCTCTAGCGCTGAGCCTGATATCCAATTATTCAAACGACGCACACATAACGAGGCTGGCTAGCAATATCTGACAACGACGTCGACGCGGCAGGCAGTCCGCAGATGGGGATCTGCTCTTCCGCCTAGGGCTCTTCTCGACCTCCTTGGGACAGAGGGTTCCGCTTGGATGACCAAATTGATCGGCACTTGTAGATCTCGAAGATCTTATAGCTTTATTGGGCTGAACTTTATGAGCCGCACTGGGGCAGACTGGGTCTGTGATACATTATCAAGCATGTGCGGCTGACGCTGGGGTCCTTGCAGTTTGTTCTCCCCGACCGCCATCCGGAACCCTCTATCCCATCGTCGAAAGTCAAACCCGAGCGGCTCCACCAATGATGCAGCGCTTAAACATGGTTGAACTTTGTTTGGGAGGATCTCCTAATCGGAAGATTATTGCCGTCAACTTTACGTTAGCGCAATGATTATCTCAATATCCAAAGGCTGACCAGGGGACGGAACCGAGCCGTGCATGACATATCAGATTCCTCGCTGCAACATACGAATACACCGGAGTTAGGAACATACCAAGGTCTCCTATTACTCGATCAGGAATTTGTTAGGCAGCTTCGATTTCTTCGAAAATATTCGAAATATTTAGTGTTGTATTGCATACGGAAACAAGCTATCCCGGTCAAAATTCTCTGTGGATGGCTTCCTGGGTTCCCGCCTGCAGCACTGGCCATCTCGCCAATCGCCGGAAAGGGACTCTGCAGTGTAAATCCTGAAAGAGCAAGGCTCAACCAGGGAATTCTTTGGAGCAAAAGCTGGAGTGGGCGGTGGGGCCTTCATGTCATACTTCCTCATTTGGAAACGATGGAGCGTTCGCAACATGATCTTCGATATGCGTAAAGTTACGTGTAGGGATGACGACAAGCCTTAGATCCCAGTCATGCCCAGAGCAGTTGCCTCCAGTAATTTACGTGCACAGGAGAGTTTTGGGTCTAGCAGACATTCATTCTGCTTCTGAATGGCTCTGTTTCACTGCTTCAGAGGTCACTCTCATCTGCATCTAAAGATTTTGAAACGAAAATTCCCACCGATCTTCTCGTTCTGCCGTCAGCTCAAAATTATTGCGGGATGCTACATGTATATATCAATCTTCTCAGCCGTCGTTCGTAGGTAATTATCTATTCAAGTTCTATCTGCCAAAAAATCAACTCCCTCTGCGTCAAGTTAGCTTGCAATTTCTGTTTAGCAACACCCTCTTTTTGTCTCGAAGCAACAAATAATCTTTCATCATGTATTTCAAGCACCTTCCACTCTTCGCTCTCCTTCTGAGCCAAGCAACAGCTCAAGGTGTCCCCGAAAAGCGACAATGGCAATCAGTCGTCGACTCCGCAACCTCTGTGGCCGCAACAATCGGCAATGGCTACAACTCAATCGGTCAATCTATCGCTTCATCTGCCAACTCCGTCGCAGCAACAGCTGCAAATTCTGCCACCTCTCGAGCGGCCTCTATCGCATCTTCTGCGAACAGCGTTGCAGCTACAGCCGGCGACTCGGCGAAATCACGAGCAAGCTCTATAGTGAGCAGCGCATTGAGCGTTGCATCCGCTGCCAGAGATTCGGCAACGAGGGAGGCGAGCTCAGTTGTGTCGAGCGCGGAGAGTGTGGCGTCTACAGCTGGAGGGAGTCAGAGGAGTAGTGCGTTGAGTGTTGCTAGCAGTGCTGTCTCATCAGCGAATTCAGTAGCCGGGGCCGCACAAAGCACAGCCTCGAGCGTAGCGAACAATGCGCAGAGCAGCGCTACGTCTGCGGCGAGTGGTGCTGCTTCAACGGGGAATACAGGGTCGAGTGAGGTGAGGAAGTCGGGCATGGGTGTCTTGGCTGGGGCGTTGGTTGCTGTTATGGGTATGCTGTGATACTGGCATAGTTTTAAATGACTGCGTTAGATGGCTAGTTTGGAAAATTGTTATAGGTGGATCTCGAATTGGATACAATGGCTCTTTGTTAGTCGCATTTTTTTTAGTTCTCCTTGACCTTGAAGACAATTGGATTGACAGGTAGCCTGTCCCTCGGGTAGACGGCCCAACTCATACCCCGACTCGGCACCGGATATCCTTTCGAAGTCCGATCAATACCCCGTAGTTCGGGACATCGCGACTCTTTGCTTTTATGGAGATAAATTCTGAAGTTTGGCGTCACGTGTATTTTCTCCGCGAGCATTTACGGATATACTAGTGGGTCACTGTCCCCTATGTCCGTTCAACACACATCTCTGTCTATGATCTCAACATGTATATAAATCCCAATATGCTTTGCCAAGAGACAAGAAACATCCATACACAGTCAATTCTGTATCCAAACCATCATACACATTCTCAACATCAGCATCAACATCAACATGGCCTCCCCGCTCTCTACCTCCCTCACCCCTCGCGAAGCAATAACCGATACCATCTACCGCGCCATCTCCGGCTTCGACCACAACGATGTCTCCCTGTTCAACTCGGCTTTCATCTCTTCCGAAGACAACGTCTCTCTCGGCCTATCGGGAAGGATGTTTAATGGTTTGGAGAGCATCCGCAAGGGGTTACTGGATTTTATTGGGCCGATGGATACTACGCATTTGATTTCGAATGTGAGGGTAGATTTTAAGGATAGAGCTGGGGAGGCGAAGTTGGGGTGTTATGCTTTGGCGCAGCATTGTTTGCCTGGTGAGGGGATGGTGACTGATGGGAAGAAGTGAGTGAGATTTTGTTTTCGAGTCATCTTGTTTGAACTTCATTTTGCAGTTTCAAACGGGGCTATTTGTGTCTGTAGACAACAATAGCTGACTCTCTACTCTTTAGATATCTGGTAGCCAGCGAGTATTCGATTGATTTGCTCAAGGATGAGAAGGATGGGTTGTGGAAGATCAAAGAGTGGATTATAAAATTTATTTGGGCGCAGGGTGATGCGAGTGTTTTGCAGAGGAGTGGCTAAGTGTACTACTTACTGTGTCTTGCTCACGAATATAGACTAATTAGATAGATACATGAGGATGGGGAAATGTCTCTTTCAAATTCTGGTGTGGTGAGATATGGTGCTGCTTATGATTTGTGCATTTCTCAATCCCGTATCTCGGGACATTTTCTATTCTTTTCTTGTGCTGTTGCCCGTGAGTATTGTACCGCCAGCGTATCAACTCAGAAACTTTTAAATCCAAAGCATTTTTGTGTTGTTTTGCTGTCTTGTCGGTTTGAATTGGCTGTTTCTGGCGTCTCGGGTACACTAGGGGCCAAGCGAGCTCCCTAACGATGAAGCCCGTGACTGCCCGATGCCGGCGTCGCGCGTGACGATGACCCCCATTTACGAGCGAGGCGCAAGAAATTTTTACATATCTTTCGCCCAGATCTGGGCAAAGAACTCACCTCTCTTGACTGGACAAGTTCGAGAAAGTATCCTTATACCGTTGATCATGAGCCCAATTCCACCCTCAGGCGTCTGGTGCCCGGCCGTCACATTCTTCAACCACGAAAACGACACTGTCGATCTCGTCGCTCAAAAGCAATATTATGCGTATTTATCGAAATCCGGCCTCGCGGGACTTGTGATCGTAAGTGTCAATAATTCAGCCTCTGCTCTTGAAACATACAAAAATAGTAAACTGACTCTGAGACAGCTTGGGACAAACGCTGAAACTTTCTTGCTCACTCGAGAAGAGCGATATGCCATCATCGCAGCAGCTCGTGAAGCAGTAGGACCAGCGTTCCCTATCATGGCCGGCGTAGGGGCACATTCCACCAAACAAGTTCTCGAGCTCATTGCAGACGCCGTGAAAGCCGGCGCAAATTACCTCCTCGTTCTCCCACCTGCATATTTTGGCAAAGCAACATCGCCCGCCGTCATCGAGAGATTCTACGCTGATGTCTCAGCATTTTCGCCGATTCCGATCATCCTCTACAACTTCCCCGGGGTCTGCAATGGTGTCGATATGGACTCTGAACTCATCATCAAGCTAGCAAAGAAGCATAAGAATATTGTGGGCATTAAGTTGACTTGTGCTTCTGTGGGCAAGATTACACGACTTACAGCTTCGCTTCCTGCTTCCGAGTTTGCTACTTTTGGAGGACAGTCGGATTTTCTAATCGGTGGGTTGGCCGTTGGTTCTGCGGGTTGTATTGCTGCGTTTGCGAATGTGTTCCCGAAAAGTTTGTCTAAGATCTATTCGCTGTATAAGGAAGGGAAGGCTGAGGAAGCTTTGAAGTTGCATAGAATCGCTGCATTGGCTGAAAGTCCCTGTAAGGCTGGAATTGCAAGTACGAAGTATGCTGCCGCTGTTTTTAGTGCGAAAGCGGCGGGGATCGAAGGCGCGGAGGAGAAATTGAAGCCTAGGACTCCTTATGGACCGCCTTCAGAAGATACGAAAAGTCACATAAGATCCATTATGGCTGAGCTTGCCGCGATTGAGTCATCGTTGTAGATAGCACAAGCCGAAATTTAGATACTGCACCTTAGCTCATCCTTCCTATTAATTGAGGTCAAAGCCTGGTCATGAAATTAATAAAGTTCGAAGCTTTGAGAAATATGACTGGAAATATCTGCGCAGATTGTATGTCTAGTCTTAGAAAGGACGGAGACATTGTGAACTTCAAGCTTCACCCCTGCATAGCTGAGTGACGGCAATGACATTCCGGCCTTTCCCCCAAATCATGATCGTAAATCATAACGCTCCAACTTCACAATGGTACTTTCTACTATTTGCCTCCCATAAATGTAATTTGATTTCTGGGGTAATGGAAATTGGACATGACGCAAAGCTTTCCAGTTAGAAAGTGCAGGGTTATGCTCCAGGGCGGCTTCGCTAAAGTCTAGCGAATCGTTCAGGGGGTCAATGAGTCCTCGGTTTTAGCTCTCATTGTCCCCGGAATGATTACCTGTTTACAACTGAGATTGAAAGCAAGTAGTTTGCGGAGTATTGTGCATGGAAAGTGAAGTGTTAGGCATCCAACCTTTGTTAGCTATCTATAGACTGGTGAAAAGGTCACGCGATGGAAGTGCAGGTTGATATTGAATGCATTCTCTGGTCGAAATTTGGATATTGCGACTCTAGACTTGAGAATAAATGCGTGCAGTAGTGGTGCGAAATTTCAGCTGCAAATAGGAAGGTCGTAGTGACAGCATGTTCCACAGACTCTGACGAAAGGCACAAAAAGCTGAGGCTTGCTCAGCTAGGACGAGCACATAACTAGCGTGGGAGATGCGTGCTCCAGAAATCACGACGGCAACAAGGAGTGGGAGTACAGTAACTGGCATAAAGTTCCCGTGATTTGCTGTTTTTACACCAAAACTCGCCTTATTCCACGCTGCGCATCACAATAACCACCTTTTAAAAATACACAAGAATTAAAATCCCAAGTATTTCGAACAATTCTAATTAAATTGCTTCCTCGGATTGTATTTCATTTAACATCTTAATAGAGAAGTAAAGTATTAAACTCAGAGAATGCAATATTTAAGCGAGTTTATTAGCGAATTGCATCATTTTACTCAACCCTTTTATTACTAGCCCAAAATTTACCGGGAATCTACTTGCCATTTTATTAAAACTTAGAAGAAATATGCGTAATGCTCTAATTAAAAGATCCCGCGACTC